>JBCAUG010447223.1:0-30557 GCA_038406175.1 Haplosyllis leylae
CCCCCCGGGACCGGACCTGAGTACCCCCCCATGTTGACAGACAGACACCTGTGAAAACATAACCTCCCTCCGTACTACGTACGCGGTCGGTAAAAATGGTGAGATCAATTTAAGTTTAATTCTGTGTCTTTCCAAGGAAATGACCATAATTTTACATCAGAGGAACATTAGACGATTTATTCTTGGCATCTTAATGGCTGTGGCAAAGCAATTAGTTAACACTGTCTTCCTGACAGGCCAAATTGCTAAATTGGAATCAAAACCTCAATCCGATGCAAGAGTTTTCCTGAATTCGTTAACAGACTGTACCTTAATTATTAAGTGCAAAACTGCATTTAATTGTCAAAAACAGGTTCTTGTTCTGGGTTTCGCTTCCTCTTTTCAAGTCTGGAAACAGATATTACGTACAATGACCTGACCGTAGTCATTCTAAATATATATGTACAACGCAGAAAACTGATTGAACAAACAAGCTATTTTTCGCTCCTGGAAAATAACACCAACAGCATGTTCATGGCGTGATTCTATTCATCTCACCATATATGTGTTCTATTTTCCATAAAAATTCAGTTTCCATTTCTTTTGTTGTCATTCTCGCTTAATGATAATAATAACGTCGCACAGCATTGATGCATCCTTACAAAATAGAGTCAGGTGGTGGCGTAATCCCCAGAATGCATTAGTCCGCTCGTTTTCCTGCAAACTTGCTGAAAATTATTTATTCCCCCAGACACATTTATCGCAGGATTGTTAATTATGTTCCCAGAAATAACCATGATATCTTTTTATCCATCATCATTGATTGTCTAGTGTCTAATGGGTATCTTCTGCATTACTGTGATAAAAGTATTACAATTTGAGATCATTCGATATCATGATAAATGGCCTTTTTGCACTTTATTCACAATCAATGGTAATATTTATTAATGAAAAATGTGTACAATATTGGAATTGAGTTTTAGATAGCATAATTCCTGTGTGTTCTTTCCAAAGATCAAAAACATTTTAAATCTGACAGTTTGAGAAAGCAGAGCTCTTTGTTCGGGTAGACTGTCAACCCACTCAGCGTTAGCCTTTTGTTTCACACATCATTTTGATCCACTTTCTCACCACTGTTGGCCTTTAATGGCCTTTCTTACTTAGATCTAATGGCTGTAATGACTCACAGTATCGAAACTTCCTTGCAGAATAGAATGATATAGCCTAATATTACTGCAGTAGCCTAATTAAAAATAGTTCATTCTCTGTGTACTAGTTATATCTTGAAGTTGAGTGAAACGGTCTTTTTCAGCACAGGTAGTATGCAAGGATGCACTTAGATAAAAATTGTGTAATTACCATCCGCGTATGCAGATGGGTAATAATTTCAGTCAGGTCTGTCCTTCTGTGTGTCTGTCTGTCTGTTTGGGCTATAACTTTTTAACTGCTGCAGCTAGGAAGTCAATTTTCAGCACACAGATACATTTTGACCATATCTAGATCAAGTTTGAGTATCAAGGTCATTTGGGCAAGGTCAAGGTCAAGTGAAAAAATGACAAATTTTTAAACCAAACTTTTACTTCTGTGTGCTTATATTCCACTAAAATTTACTTTAAAAGTCAAGGTCATCTGAAGGTTAAGGTCAAGATCACTCAGTGTGAAGGTTTAATTAAAGGAAATCAATTCTGTCTACTGTAAATGGTTTTGTGATCTATGTTTTATGCGGATAGTACACTTTTGACTGAAAGGAATTGTTGTTAATAAAAAATACTCGGAGAAAGCAATACTCATCCTAAAATTAAAGCAGAAAGCACAAATACAATGGTAAACTACCTGAAAGCATCCAGATGAAGATTATATATATATTTCTTATGATCAGAAACCCCAAAAACTTTTTTTTAAAAATCTGATTTTTGAGAGACGGGCTGGTCAGCGTTCTCACTTGAATACTACCCGTGAGCTGAATAGTAATTAATCATTATTTCCAACACAAGTTACATGGTGTAGGTTGTGTTTATTCACACTTATCTCTTTTGTAACACTATTAGATTCTGGGGAAATTTCCATCATTGTTTCTTGAAGCTATTTTAAATGTTGAAAAACACGTAGAAGAGATGTGATAGCATAAAGTTTACTCTTGAGAACGTGATTACAATTTGCAAATATTATGCTCAAATATTTCATACTGTCCGAAGAAATGAAAAGGGAAAGTATCTGACCTAAGCAAGAGTGCCATACGGTATTGATACATAACCAGTGCTCTTCAATTTGATTCGAAATTTCAGCAGATCTTATGGCTCATTCACACTGCAAGGGACTGGGACAGGGAACGGGACTGGCATAATAGAAGAGAATAGGTCTGATTCATTTCCCAGTGTCAAACCAGTGTGAACATTTCTGTATTTTGTAATTGGACCCATAAATTACCATCCCATTTCCTGCACATATCCCGGCCCCGGTCCCGTTGCAGTATGAATATGCCATAATGGTGACCACTCCTTCGCAGTTTCTTCCGGTAATGGCTGAGATTCTCAACACCCCATCGAAAAATTGACCTTAATGGAACGAAAGTAAGGGCAAGGTTTGATCGTGATTCAGGACAGGGAGTGTGGGTATAATATATTCAAGAGATTTATGTGAAAATAAGGAAAGGTTTAGAATTGAAACATACATGACTCTGATGCTGCACTCCACCTTGATACTTTGAACTTCTGTCCTGCAAAAATGAAAGTTGATGGGAGTTTAGGCTTTGTAAGACGTTGTGAGATCGACTTTGACACAACCAGCTTTCTATGTATTATTTATTATCTGAAATGGTTTAGGATATTTTGGTCAAAACCACCTGACGCCAAGTCCATTTTAAAACTTGAAATTATTACCTTGCTACAGTGAAGAGGAGACTTCAAATTTTATTTCTACTACACTAACTAAAATGAAAAGTTAGGAATCCATAGTGAACTGAAAAGGTGGAATACACAGTTTATGGCTCTTGTGACAAAGACAAAAGACAACTAATTAGATTAGGAAAATGCTGTCTGACTCGATAACTGTTTCCACAAATAACTGAACGTTGTCATTCAAGAGAAAGAAGTAGCCAAAGAATAGATCGATTGTAACACCAGCAATGTCATTTAAATGAATGCCCAAGTATGTGTTTCCATCATAATGTAACATAATGTAACCGAAATGTACCGAGGTTTCAGGGGACAATCGCATGGGTGAATGACACTGGATGCTCTTTGTACAAGTTTGGTCAGATTGAGCCTGATTTTGAGACTGGAAATTCTCTCTCATCATCGATGGCGACGAGAGGAAATGAGGGACTGAGTGATTCCTAAAATACTATCATTTATGAGATTTACGGTCTTCCCCTTCGGGACCAAGGGACTTTGCGACGAAGGGAAAGACGGCGATGTTACTTGTCTAACACACATTGATGTCTATCCTCTTGAGAGGTCAGATCTGAGCAGTATGTCTACGGTAATGATTTCTATCCTCTCGCCGGGACACCCCACAAGTTAAGATGGATTACTGAGAAAATTGGCGTCATGGCGTCACTTTTACACAGAGTTTCACGGAATCCCTCAGAGAGAAAAACACTCTTTTTATCATCGTAATAATCTGCCATCATTTCCATAAAATAACAGCATATATGACATAGATATAATCATTTTACCCTAGAGATAGTCGGATTTGTCTCCTTATGTAGTTACAACTGCGCTACATTGTAGGAGAAGACGTCTTTCACGTAGGTCTGATTAGCATTTGTAGAGGTGAAGCCGTAAGGTATTACTCAGACATTTAATGAATAGAGATTGCGGCATTTTATATCCACTGGCCTTATTTTGACTAATTAGACTGGATATTTCTTTTCAAAAAATAAAACATCATGTACTCGAATGAAGTCAGTGAGGATTCTATGAGAACCATTATACTAAAGAGCCAACAGTGAGTACAAGAAAAGCTTTCAGTAGAATTCAGCTGTCACACTTCAAGTTAAAATCTACTAACAAGTCAGATCCAACACAAAATAGGAAAAACACGGGGGATGCATTAGTTGAAATAAGTGCACATCCACGTGTTTCACGCTAAGGACATTTGACGCATTTCTGTCAGATTATCTGACAGTTCTAAAGTTACACTTACAGTGTGATTTGAACCCACAACCTCCTGATCATCACTCTAATGCTCTACCAACTGAGCTAGATAGGAATCTGTTGAGCAGGGGATTTCTGAAGTGAGCTTTGTTTGTTTCATGCACCACTTCACATGTTGGATTTTGTTCATTTGTAGAATCAATAGAGCATCACTTTAAAAAGGTCTTAATGATTTACACAGGCAACCAAGTAGTGATTTAGCTCAGTTGCCTTAGAGTGATGATCAAGATGTTGTGAGTTCAAACCCCAGGGGTTCAAACCCCAGGGCAATTTTAACTTTAGATCTGTAAGATAATCTGACAGAAATGCGTATCGTGGAAAACTAGATCATAGCATGGAAAACTGAACGTGCAAGGCGACCGAAAGGCACCCTTTTGTACTGGCAGTTTCAACACACACTGAACAACTATTAGCTGGATAAAGGAATAAAACTAAATTTCCACAGGTGTCTCAAGTAAGAGCTAATTGTGTGAGCTACAGCGCTCAGGAAGAAAGTAAATTACTTTCGATAGAGAGCAAGGGTGGTTTCTATGTAGGGTTGCGAAATCTTACAGCTAAGTGTCGGATTTCTTTCCGATTAGTGAAAACCACGATTATGACAAGAGTAAGATTTATCATTGTCATTTTGGTTTCGACTGCGTACTCTCAACTGTGAAGTACTTCTAGTGACACAAAGACTTCAACAAAAGGCCGCAGATTCCTGGAGAAATAAATGGTTTCGTGCCTTTCATTGAGATTAAAAACCTTTCCCGTACGATTTCCTGTGACGCAGCAGCATTGATGTCACTGCTATATTGCACGGACTCCTTCGGTGACAAAGTAGTTTTTGATGTGTCATTAACTTGACCTTTTTCGCTATGAACCTCGCACATGATTCGAGATTTTAGTACAATTTTGATCTAATCGATTTCACCTGCCACATGTGTGGCAGTTTATCAATGGCAAGTTGCTGCAAGAAGGGTTTCACAGTGGTTGCAACCAAATTGCACACCCAAAGGTCTCTAGTCAAATTATCTGCACATTCTTGATTTGATAACATTAAGTCACTGTTACAAGACCTCGTCCAGAAGCAAGTTATCGGAGTATTTAAGTATTGTCTTTGTTGTTAATCGATTCAGATGTTGTGAACTACACTGTTAATATACTATTCCTATCCAAATAAATGCTTCATCCACCATTAATGTGCGCAATTAGTGACATTTCTCAGTTGTCACTTGTATTTTTTGACGTAACACCATCAAAGCAGCAAGGTGAATAGGTTCTTTCGAGTTTCTAAATGACAATATTGAGAATCCAACTAAACATCAATAAATGCGGAAAAAAGGTCGAAACCTTGGCAAAAACATGTCTAAATCAAATTGTTCTGGTCAATGTATGTGTGACATTTCTTTTAATTTGCAGCAATTGTGTCTACCCACTGTTCTAACGTTTAATCAATACTGATCTCAGACAATACTTCATTCTCTTGCCCAGCCACATTTTCACTGTACATTACATTCCACTTTTCCCTAAAAATGTTCCACTAAATTCAGTGACAAAAATATTTAAAAATTAAAAGGATTGCTGTATTTGAAACCACTATCTCTTTTTTCAGAGACAGAGATGATACCACTGTACCATAGAGACACAGGTAACAGAGAGGATCTTTAAATTAAACCCAATTCATGCTTCTGTGATTTCTGAGATTCTCTGAATGGGGAAAACCCCATTGCGATGCTACTGGATATCCATGTGATTTGCTTGAATATAAACTTATACATCCACAATAATAATTTTGCACGATCATGTTTTGTGCAATAGACATATGATTTAATATCCATATTGACTCTGAGTCAGCAGAAAACAATGGGAGAAAATTGGGAATTAGGCACTAACCAATCACTGGTCTGCAAAGGTAGGAAATGGGGGATTCAATTGACCTGTTTGCACAGGATTCCAGTGTCCTAATTCAAAAGAAATCTCATGTTGTCATTGAACCTCTTTCACAGGGTATCTTTCAAATGGCTAATGTTACTGTTTTCCAATATGACAGTCTACTGCAAAACAATGCCAGAGTATTTGTTTTGTTTAGTCACCTAGTTGAATTGGTCTGGTGTTTTACATAACGTTTTCCACTAAATAGGAAAGTGTCTCACTTTGTGTGAGAGAAGTGCTCCTGGGAAATTATTGTAACAGTTTATTGGCGTCTCCGAGACAAATACCAGCGAAAATACGACATCGTGAAAGTCACGACAGGTTGGCTAGTTGTTATGACATAACCTCATTACAATGTAATGACGGCATTTTGTGTAAACAAATTCCCACCAGTGACTGCAACCTAAAGTAGTCCTATTTATCATAAAAGTGCCAAAGGTTGCCCTCCAACCTGTCCCAAAATCTTGCGGGCCCCCCAAATCAATCACTAAGTTGACTCTAAATGAATCAGCTATTAGCAAATTACCCGGTGCATTGCAATACAAAGCCCACAGATTTTGCTCGATTCGAGTTTTCCCTAAATGGAGATGCATTCTACAGAATTATGAGAAAACATTCAATAATCCAGTAGCAAAATGCTACCAACAATGGAAATTGAACCTAGGACCTCTGACATGCCTTGCATGCTACTGTCTGAGCTAATTCTCCATTTGCTGGAAGTCTCAGACATTTAGATCCTGGTATAGATCTAGTCGTTCTCTATCGATTCTTGGACTTAGAGAATTTTTGGAATGAATAGAGCATGACTATATTAGCTCAGATAGTAGCATGCAGGGCATGAAAGTCAGAGGCTCTGGGTTCAACTCCCACTGGGGGTAACATTTTGCTGCTGAATTTTTTTGTTTTCTTGTGATTCTGTAGAATCTACAGAGGACATCTTATTCCGGGAAAACTCAAGTGGGCCCTTTAGTAGTATTGCCTACGACCTCCTTTCAAAATGGGCAAAATACATTCATAATACTTTCTGACATTGAAATTTGGTATGAAATGTTGTTGTAAGACTCTTCATTGCACTCCTACATAAAGGCACAATAAGAAAAAGGTGATACTTTGGCGACAGATTACAGCCACTAATAGAAACACATAGATTCTAGTCTTGTGTCACCTGACACGGAACACAACAGCGGAATAGTCAACTCCGCAACATGGCTTCATTCACATCTACTTCCAGCTTTTCTATGGTTTCCGTCGAAAAAAAGTGGTGGCCTATTGTTTAGTAGCAATTTGTCTAGTCCCAGTAGACAAGTTGTTTCGCAGAAGTTAATTGTTCTCAAAGAACTCAGTGAAGTAGCGAAATTGTCTATGTAGTTAAAGCACCATAAGGGAAAGGCTCTATTCATGGAAGGTGTGAATTATTTTGACGAAAGTCGAATGGTGCTTTAAATTAGATAATACAACCTCACTTTCAATGATTATTAATGACAAACACTGAGGCGTAATAATCACTTCAAGTTCGGGTATTATCCAATACATAAACAAACGTATGTGTTAAGGCTTTCCGCGTACATGTGTTGAGGGTAAAGATCCTTCAAACTTTATGAACGTTTCTAGCCGCTAATTTTCGCTTCGTATTCTCTTCTTCCAGATAGATGACGAACTGTTGACAATGGATACTGTGATTCTACAAACAATCAGCTGTGACCAACATCCGAGTCATTAACTACCTGCTGTGCACTTAATTAGAGGATTAAATCTTATTTAATCAGTTGCCATGGAACATTCACGGATAATTTTCCCACTATATGGATATTATCTCGTTGTACCTGTCCTCTGTGTTTTGGTCGCTGGGTCAAAGGAAATCTGTAAGTACAACATTTTCCGTTTTACGTTTTTTGTTGGTTCGTTTACAGTCAGCTTAGTGATTGATTCGAGAGGGATGGATGGGGGCAAGGGTTTTCATTTGGGGAAACGTTCTGGCCGTTTTATGATAATTAGGGGTTCAATCAGCTGATTTGCTTATCAGTAACGTAATTTTACATGCCAGCATTGTGAATGTTGCCAATGTCATGACGTAATATTTTTATTACTGGCGTTTAAAGTTTAATTCAGAGGTTATCACTATTTATCATTTGGCAGGGCTATTAGCCGCCATGTATTAATTGTGGTGCTTTCCATGATCCATATCCATAAATTCACAAGTAAAAGTTGCGGTTGAATTTACACAAAACAGACAATAGGTAATGTGGAGACTCACAGCACTGTAAGGATACAGTGACATGGGTTTGAGTCTCACCAATGCTTGAACAAGTAAGAACAAGTAAGTCTTGGCTGCAATGCTGGCCACCAAGGGGTCAGCAGGTGTCATCTGAGGACTCCAAATCAAGCCAGTCAGTGGATCCTATCTGGGTTTGAAATCCAGGAAAGATGTTACAAAAAATCTGAAACAGTGGTACGACTGAACTAACATAATGGATTTCTTTAAAAAAAAAACAACAACAGTAATACAGTGATGCACAAGCAGATGGATTAAATCAAGTTATTGGTCAGTTTGTTTTCATTGCATTACAAGATTATTTAGTTGAGTATTTCATTCTTTTGAAGATTCACTTCAAGTATTTACATGAGTGTGCAATACACTTAACATTTCAAAACAAGCTGAAGATAATTAATATGCTTTTGTGGTAAAACTGTCATTGCAATATTTGTGCCAATTGGAATTTATCTTCAACAAATATTTAAGATATTATGAGTAAATGGTGGGATCAAAATATATTGCTGAAAGACTTGTGTACCTTATTGTAGGCTCGTTTAGAGTCAGCTTTTTGATTGATTTGGGGAACCCAGAGGATTTGTGGAAATGATAATGATAATTAGGTGTACAATCAGCTGATTTGTTGATCAGTCACGTTATTTAGTCATTTAGTGTCTTCGTTTCTTTAGAAATGAATAAAAATGATATTATGACATACACTATCAGACTATTTTACTTCAAATCAAAGACAACCGATATAAAGTTCATTGCAGTCCATCTGAAAGACCTCCTGACAAAATATCTGTGCAGGAATGTCAGATGACTCTTTAAATTTCTTCCACATTATATCTCCAAGCTGTTTTAGTGAAGATAAGTCAATCTGGTGGAGGTGTTTTGTTCTCAGTCTCATTTTTCAAAGAAAAGTTGAAAGTATTATAAGGTGAATTATTTTACAAAGTTCAACTTTAACAAAATTCCTGTCATCCTGTTTTTATTTTAAGAAGAACCTATTATAAATATTTGATTTTGTTACTCCAGATAGATACTGTTTATTTTGAGTGGGTGCGCGTTTTAATAATAATTATTTTGTGGGGGCGCGCGTTGTAATATTAATCATTTCGTGGGGGTGCGCGTTTTCACTTTCATACTTTTTTCCCGTTTTTGGTTGCACAGCAACAACGCGTGGGCTCCTTGTTGACAAATGAGACAAGTGGGCTTACTGTTTCACTTACTATTAGACGGATAGAATTACGCCCGAAATATGTTGTGGAAGTTAAGAAAAGTTAAGAAAACATATTAGGTTTAAACGGGAGTGCGATGTAAGGGCCTAGTCACACCACAAGAAAAACGGGAGTGAAAGCAAGAAGGATAAAAAACCAGCCAAAAAGATCAAAGAATAAACAATAAACATGAAAGAAAATTATCGCTTTTCGCTTTTTTGCAGTGTGAACGGGCCCTTAGGAGGAACTGGTGGCTTAAAAGCCAAGACGTTTTTATTTCTAGTCTATGTCAAAAGTTGTTTTTCCTACTCAAATCAGGGAAACGGCTTAAGATCAGGAGCGGATACAGGATTTCCCTTAATGGCTTGTTCACATTGCACGGAAGGGGGGCGGGACCGAGACTGGGAATGGGAGCGGGATGCACTGTTCATATTGCAGTGGTACCGGGACCAGACAAATGCACACCTATTTAGATGCCCCAGCAGGAACCATTTCAGGTACGGAAAAATGATCCAAAACCCATTGATAAATTTCCTGGTCCCATCCCTGTTGCTAGTCCCAGTGCAGTGTGAACAGTTCTGCATAGAAACCCATTGTTCCCATTCCCGGTCCCAGTCCCATTCCCGTTCCCGGTTCCCTGCAGTGTGAACGAGCCATAGGAGGGACAGCCATCGGTTTGGGAGCCATTTTTCTCACAAAATTCCCAAAACTATATGAAATTAAAGATCATCGGGACATGACGGGAGCACACACCTCAGATCCGCCACTGGAGACTTATTTAATGGTAGTATAAATGGTAATAATAGTAAATTAAGTTAGAGACTGAAAATGATTGGAAAGTATTAATGACAGAGTTGCAGACTGAGTCATTGTATGAGATGTGAATGATAAAGTAGCATACTGAGTGGTAGTATAAGCAAATGATAAACTTGCAAACTTAAAAAAGTGCCATGAAATATGAATGATAAAGTAGCATACTGAGTGGTAGTACAGTGTTATGTGATTTACAAGCTGAAGATAAGCTGTTGTGTAACTCATATTAATCTAACTTCACCAGGTTCCATTAAGTCACTTAGATCACAGCTTAGCTTCTTACATCATTCAATCATGAAATGCAAAAAGGAATTCTACAAATGGATGGATGTTCCCTCCTACAAGAAGGAAAAAGAAATAGCTTCTCAAGTCTGGCTTTCTTCCTTTGCTTGAATTTTGTTCAGATTTTATTATTAAGTCTGGTATTCAAAACCCTACATATTTTACTGTCACAACAAGAGCCTTTTTGATTAGAAATAAAGAAAGACATTAAAAAAATGAAATTGTGTGTGATATTAGATGACAGTAATTAGACATGGAGTCTGGAATTGAAGACTGTAGTGGAGACAGTAGCAAGAGGAACTGTTTAATTATACAGAACATTGTAGAACATTAGACAGAACTCTCAAACACATCAGGCGCCATTTCCTCTCTGAACCACTTCAATTTCCTCCTCCATGTTGATTCTCCATAAAAATCACTTCATTCTAGTGGGAGCAAAACTGAACAACTGCATCAAGGACTCATGCATTGACAGACAGTTGATTTAAAGAAGAGATGCTAAATGTATTGGAAGACAATTCAACTCAAATATTGCCTGAAGAACAAATAGAAAGTTTTACTTTGTTTAATGTAAATTTGATGACAATAATTTTGATTCTGAGAGAAACCATTTTTCGATGAACAGTCCATGTCTGACAGAGAAAAACCGTTTGATGCATTTCTTGTTCCACAGATATTTAGTTGTAACCTATACTGTTCCAGCGCAAGACATATCTAATTTATTTCACTTTGTGTGGAGGTTGAACATTTGTTTAGAGAACAATAAACCACGAAATGTGAAAATAATCTAAAATGTCAATCATGACTCTTACAGAAATCTAAGTAATCTGTTTACTGTTGAATTTTCTTTATTTCCATTCAACAAAGGATATTTAATTAAAATCTAAACATCATCTTCAGTCATGGATGTAGTACAGAAGCATGACAATGGGCTGATTAAAATTTAAAGAAGTGGCTGGCTGGAGTTGAATGAAATGGCCTAGGAAGCTATGGTTTCAAGGACTTCCTAATCTCCTTTGTGCTGGGTTCTAGGCTGCTCATACATCTCCTGTGTACTACGTTGTAGGCTGCTCCATTGTTTAACACAGTGTGAATGTTCTATTGTGTTTTGTCTTGAGTATTTGACCCAGGAGAAATCAGCCCCAGTCTATTCTGATGTGAGAATTACACACTTGAAGAAACTCTGTTTGGTCAGATTCAGAAAACAATGTTTCACCTTCAGAATAAATCTCTCTCCTTCCTTCTTGGCTCAAAGATCTCTTAAATCCGAAGATCCGTAAATCTCACAGAAACTGTTACTTTATTCTGCTGATAATCCGAAAGTTCATTAGGTTAGAACACTGAAATGTGCTTGTTTTGCAAAAAGGAAACATCAATATGTAACATTCGTTTCTGTTCAATGTGTATTATCAATGTTACTGCGTAAATGCATACTTAAACCGTGATTGAACTGGAAACTAAGTACAGCCCTGGCCGTTAAGAGGTCAGCAGGTGTCGCACCAGAAATGAATCTAAGGAATCCGTTGCATGCAGGCGACAAAGCACGCAAGCGAGGGATCCACCCTGGCTTTGAAACCTAGGGCAGACATCAGTTGCCCCACAAAAAGGACTTAGAGTCCTCCAATTTTAAGAAAAAGTACAGCCCAGGTGATTGGCACACTGTATCATGTGTTTGATTCTCAAGGCTCGTTCGTATGGTACGATTACTTCTGAGTGCGACTGCGTTTTATTTTCCACAACTAATGGCGCTTATATTCAATCTTATGCAACTCATTTGCTGTAATGAACCATGGCAGTAGCAATCGTATCGTATGAATGGGCCTTTGCGACTGTTTAAACTAGTATGCAGACAAAGGGTGGTTGAATATGATTCTATATGTAAACATCTATTGATCATGAATCAATTTGATTGGGCTTTATTCATATTGATAGGTGACGTAATTAAAGTAATTAACGACGCCATGACGTCACGACTGTTTACGTCGCGTCTGTTTGGAAGACGTCGTTTGGCAGAGGCAGGAAAAAGTTCTTAAGTTTCACTGGTTGTTGTTTTCTCTCTCAGCGGGAAGCTGTAATAACAACTTTGATATTTATAACATTTAGACACACTGAACAGATTCATAGGTGAATTCTGACACACTTGGCAGATTTACAGGTGAATTCTGACACACTGAACAGATGTACAGGTGAATTCTGACACACTGAGCAGATTCACAGGTGAATTCTGACACTCTGAGCAGATTTCCCAGATGAATTCTGACACCCTGAATAGATACACACGTGAATTACAATGTTGGAAATCAGTAAAATTAAGAAAATGAACATCTATTGACTCTTAAGTTTCAGAACTCTCAGAATTACCACTGGTGCCACATCAGCCTCACATTGTGAAAGTTACTGACTACATCAACCAGAATTCTCCAGCACAAAAGTGAAATAAAGATTTGATCCATTCATCCACTCATCCAAACTGTGGGGTCATGTTCAGATGAAATTATTCAGTGATCCTTAGTGATCCCACGGGGTTCTTGAAGGGGATTAAAATAGATGAACAGTCGGAAATAGCGCTGCGCGATCTGATACTGTGAACGCGACAAAGAAACGCTTTGTGCGCAGACGCTTTGATGACGCGACGCTCAATACAAATAAATGTCATTCAGCGTCTCAACGCAGCGTTCACCAAAAACACGTGGGAACTTCAAACGCGGCAATCTACGCGTAATTTTATTGTCTCACCGTTACAAATTTTATTGACAAAAGGTTTACAGATAAAAAACGTTCTTTTATTGCGTAAGCTTTATTTTAATTGTGTGTAACTTGTGCTTTTTATAACAAAAAAATAGGAAATGATTTAAAAATAATTAAAATGAGAATGAAATTTCAAGATTTACCTCCCAGTACGTTACTTTAACGGACGGAAATGCCAACATGTTTTTATAGTAACCAGTGTTTTTTTCCTATTTCTGTGAAGTTTTCTGTAATGCTCGACAAATTCGTATCCGCCCTTTAAATTAAGAATATTTATATAGAAAGTTAAAAATAAACTCCCTGTGGAATGAACATGCATATTTGGAAATTTAGGGGAAAATGCAGGTGCAACACATGCACTTGCTCCTACAACAAGACAGCCCCCCCCCCATTAACATTGCAAGGGAATAATAACCACGACCCAATCCTTACCATCTAGACCAATCCTAGCTGGGGGAGGGGACAGGGGGGTGGGTACCCTGACCAGGTGACCTTTCCCTCCCCCAGACCAGACCAGACTTACGTGGGGGGAGAGGGTGGGGTGAGTACCCTGACAGGTGACCCTACCCCCTCCCTTTTAGAATCAGACCAGACCTAGGCTCTTGGAGGGGAGGGAGAACCCTTACCAAGTGACCCTACCCCTACCCCCTCCCCCAGCTAGGTATGACCTGTCTGTGGGGGAGGGGGGAGTTTCTGGTCACCCGGCAGGGTACCCATCCCTCCCCTCTTCACCTTTCTTCCCGTAAACAGAAGGACAGACACGTCTGAAAACATTAACTTCCCTCGTACTACGTACATAGTCGGTAAAAATAACGATCGCCGTTCATCAAAGGTTACCGTACAAATTTTTTAATTCTTGATACCCTTGGCCTCCTTCACTACACTATTGAAGGAAGATAATTACCCCCTTGAAATTTAGCTTGTGTCAAAATGCAAACATTAGACATGGGTCTGGAGCCATTCCTCCCGTCAACACGCTTGTCACCTTCGACACAATGTTAAACTTTGAACTTGACGCAAACATTACATGTGAACAAATCTTAGAATATCTCTTAACGACACCACTGCTTGTCTTGTCGGTTGTACTGTCAACATGAACATGAGACTTGTTGTATGCAACACGGAACATCCTTCAGACACATGACATAACAAGCTTCCATTTGTGTCTGTGTTTGGGGAGGGGGTTGGAGACATGGAGGGGGGAAGGGGCTCTGTATTGTCTGTTACAGTTAATCTATCTGTTGACCATGTAATATTAGTTTCATTTTACCAACAGCTACAGGTCTCTGTTCATCCAGAGACAATGCTTTAGTTAATCCACCAACTGTCCATGACATATTAGTCTCATCCACAGACATAACAGTGTGAATTCCGAGACCTCATAAGGAACTACTAAAATAACTTCCAGGACCAATGTCAACTTTTTTACATGTTCATCATGATAAAACATGTGCAGGCAATTGGAATTTTGCATGTTGTCAAGTAGTGGTCATTAAAATCTGTATTCAAATAACCAGAGAACTGTCAGGGTAGAAAAAATTTTTGAATTACCCAGTATAAGACCCTCCTGAATAATACTTCCACAGGTAATCTATATTGGTGGATAATGCAATAAACCAGAAATTTGATGTATTGGAGAACTGTTACAATTTCTGTAGTAGTTGAGATGTAATGATTAGTTGGTAGTTGGTCATTGATTGCAGAGATTTGGTGAGGAACTTGCTGGCCTGTGTGTAGTAAGAACCCAGAGAACAGGAAATGATTATCTCAGCATGAACTGACACAGAAACCTTTGATCTAAAGCTGCTTCTCATAATCTTTGACCTCAAATCCCCCAAAATACACCATTTCTATTAATGAAGCTGGAGTCAACATTTCCAGTTATGGATTGAAGCTCATTCCCATGGCACCAGTAGAACCAATGTAACAGGTCAATAACTCTACATGAAAATGGAAAAGAATCTTAACAAGAAATAGCATGTTCATTTATTGACCAAACCACACCCGAGATACAAGAAGTTTTACTGACCAATCTCTATTATTTTCTAATTTTGGAGGAATCCAAAAGCTTCACGGTTATTATGTTCATGACCATTGTACGTGCTGCTCAATAAATCGGATAAGTCCATTTTTTCGTCCTGAACCTTATTCATGCAACTTAGTATTAAAAGTTTAAGTTCATGTTTTTATTTGATAGAAATTCAGGTTTAAAATATAAAATCTGAAGAGTAAATTCCTTGGCTGCAAAAATATACCAATTTTATACAGAATTACTTAAATCTGGCCAGCAAAAAGTGAATCTAAAATATCAATTTTAATCTTAACTTTAAAGTTCTGTTGACAGATCTGCCAGAATAAGTCTGAAAATGAAAATCCATAGGGTGCGTAATCGAGTGTTTCCTAAAATGGAGCAGAACATTCAATGAATTCAGCATATTCAGAGAATCTGAGAAATCACTGGAACATAAATCGGGTTCAATTTAAAGATCCTGTCTGTTACCAGTGTCTTCCTAGCATTATCGCATGCCGATTTCTATACCGGGAATGAAAACTGTTATGGCGATAAACGAAATGTGTAAGATTGAAGATCAAGCATGTTGAATGTACGGGAGATTAATTGTTGCAAAAAAGTCGGAACAATTTCCTGATTTCAAGACATGGCAATTATAAGGCTTGAAACGTAGTTGAATTTTAATGGGTTTAAATTAAAGTTTGTAGCATAAAGGGCAGCTCCCTTTGAGTGAGTATGATTTCTACAGGGTAAAGGAGTGACAAACATAGTGCAGAAAATTATGTGACATTATGAGTCTCTAGTGTAAAAACGCTAAGAGCTCAGCAGCACAAATGGTGGCTTTACAAAGTGGGGAGGAGATGATTTTAAGAGCTTATGAAAGGAGCATAAAGCTTAGCCCAGGGCAGCACCTCAGTTACATGCTGTAAACCTGGTCCTAACACATTGACACATCAACCTTTGATCCAGCCAGAGGAGGTGGTAATGCCTCCAAATCAATACCAACAACCAAAAATAACACTTCAAATGGAAACAAGAATCACTCTTAAAAAGACTTTCCCCTATTCATTTGGACTTTTACATTTTCTTCTTTTTCCCCAAACTTTTTTACTTGTTAAACTTTTGTTATTTCAGCAAGTTTTGTTTCCTGTACCAAGAAACTATAATTGTTCATGAATAGTAAAAGAAGAAAACAGAAAAAGGATTGAATCAATCATGACCTTGCTGCAAAGATTATTGTCCTTTTGAATCATTTAAGATTAATCTAAATCAGGTGAAGGTTTGGCACTAATTACTCATCTTTCTCTTTGATCTCACTATTCTAACCCGCCTTCCCCAAATACGGCACCAGAAAAGGTTACCACAGACACACCCCAGTAAGAGATTCATTTATGAATGAATGAAAGCTTAGAACTCAAACCTTTCTTGTGGTTAAATTTAACAGTTTATTTTAAGATTATCTACGTAATAGTATCGCGTTACGTGCATCAACAAATCCTAGTATCAGGAATTATCACACAATCCACAGGCAAATCCAAAACAGGATGTGGATTAATGCCAGTAAGTCAAGTACCAAAATACACACAGGAGTACAATCAGTAATTGTGCAACAATGTATCTTTCTACCTGTGTAATGCTACAATGTTTGATGAACATGGCAGCAATGTTACTAAAATCTATAATTTCCTCAAAAGCCATTTCTGGTGATGAAACATATTGATCAGCATGTTTCTCATTCAGCTTTTAGTTTGATATGTGTCATATTGATTGAATAGAAACAGAGAAAGCTTTGGCCTTCAGCTAATCCACAGCTACAAGTGGAGAAATTGGCCAAACACATTGGCACTTAACCCCTTGATCTCTTCAAATGATAGATAATGCCCTGAAGCAAAGACAAACTTGGCAAAATTACACATCTATTGTATATCTAAGTTTACTTTTCTAAAAGGAGATGCTGCTTTTCTTTCCTTATGTGTAAAAAAGATGTCATACGTTGAACCTAAGCTTTGAGAAACTCTCAGATGAAAGACTTCACTTTGTTCTAGAGGAGAAATTCTCTTTCATATTTTTCTTGTGAGAAGATGGAGAACATTATTCTCTCCTATTAGAGTTTTCTTCTCCTTTCAAACTTTTTTCACCTGAATATATTAGAAATAGCACAGACAGAAAGTGGTGGGTTTTTTGGGCCTTCGTCACACTAAACATTTTACCTTGAATGTAAAGGTTTAAACAAAAGATTTTTTAAATCTGCTTTTAACTCTGTCTCAAAATATTTCAAATTCATGTCATAGGCCTGTCTGTTTCATTATTAACATGGTATCAGAGGCATATTTGAGCTTGTGTACCACTGATATATTAAACTCTTTTGATATCCAGGAACTGACGATACTCCAGTAACTTTTTCAGACTTCTCTTGCAAACCTGTATCAGAAGAGTAATTTCAAAATGTACACGTTCTTGTTGTGTAACTTGAAGTTCAAATGGCGAATATTAAGTAATTAGATCTAAGAATGAAGCGCCTTGTTTGATTTTTGAGTTTCTGTATACAGTTTTAAATATCCAGAATGTTTGTGTCCAGAGTAGCTGTTTCTATGTGATATTTACCATAAACAAGCCGTGGAGTTGCACGTTTCTCTGAAGGAGGACCACCCACACACACCACCTCCAAGTCAAACCTAGATTCTTCTCCCTCCATCTAAGGGTCTCTTTACACTAAGTGTCTCCAAAAACTATGTAAACGCTAAGGTTGGCCACCCAATTTTGACGTGAATCGTTTATCACTGAAGCACCATTGCTGGTAGAGTTGAGTTTTTCCTATTTTTGACCAGGAAATTAATCTAATTCAACTAATTAGATTACAAAAATAGTCAAAATCAGCTGTGAGATTTGAACCTCCAAACTGCTGATCAACTGTCAGGAGTCGTAACCATTACAGCAAACAGACAACTGTAAATGAGAGACACAGAAAAGGTTTCAGTGGCATTTAGTCATGCTTGAATGATTCTACTTGAATTTATCTAATTCATCTAACTTATGGAATCTGGTGCAAAATAGGAAAAACGCGAATGTTGATGAAGCGCTGAATCGGTGTGGGCAATTTCGCGTAGAGTAAACGGACCTTAACAAGTTACATGATATCCCTGAAAGCTGAACATCAAATAAACATAATGACGTGTCCCCAGCCTTTCTCACACGGTAATGCATCCTGTTTTCTTCAGTTTCTCACCTTTCTTTACCTTCTTTTCTTTGCAGCAATTCTGACTTTTTTCAAACAACATAAAAAAGGTAGAAACAGAAATTGTTTTAACTACAAGACTGTAAAAGCAATTACTGTCATTGATTTCCTAAACAGCCTCGCATTTAATGTAACAATTGTATTGAGTGAAGCATAACACTTTTCACCATGAGGTTATCCTGGTGCTTTCCCTTGTCTGTTCAGTGTAGGCAAGATGTTTTTGTAATTCTTCATCTATTTTTGGGTGTGAGTGCTTTAAGCTTTTTCTGACGATTGAATTTCACATTGAAAAGAGTTAGTCAAGCTTGTATAATAATCAACCTGGAAAAAGCTTCCATTATCGCTCATTGATTGTGCAGTTGAATGGAGCATAGCTCACAGTTGAATGAAATACCAGATAAAATGTCATGTTTTATGGGTCTCGTTTCCTCTTTGCATCTCTTAAAATGATAAAATTGAATTTGATTTTACGGTAGCTGCTTTTGAAATCCCCTTTTCTGTCCATTCGAGGAGGACGCACCAAGCGACAACTTTTATGACGATAAAAATACTTTCAATTGACAAGAATCGAGTTTTTCCTAAATTACCAGCAACACAAAGTTGACAGATCTGGCAATCACTTCTTTCCCTTTTTTCTCCTTGTTAAATTTGTTACAGCCAATGAAAATGGTTGTGGGATATGTTTTTAAAACTTCTTATCAATAATACATATCAAAAGAACTCACATGTCCAGATGTGTAGAAAAAAAAAACTTAAACTGAACATAAAAATGCCAGATCTGTGAAATGTGGCATACCTGGCAATTACGGAAAAACACGAGTGGTAATGCATCAGTTTGTCTTTGTGGTCAAGTGTGAACAGTCCATTGAACCATGCAAGCCATTTCTGACGATATAAAATCGTTGTCGTCAAGTGCGAACAGTCCCTTAAAGTAATACACACTGGAGGTGTTAGGGTCCGTTCCCACTTGACGATGACGATGCATATTTTTCTTGTCAGGAATGGGTGCTGCACCCATTTCTGATGACAAAAAGAAATAGGTTGCATGGTTACCAATGAGACCATTCACACGTGACGACAAGAAAATGACATCGTTGTCGCCAAGTGGGAATGGGCCCTTAAGGTTTGCTCACATTTCCGATTATTTGAACTTTTGCGATTGCGATTCTGTGAACGATTTTGTACCCCCCCCCCTCGTGATTTCGAAACAATGTCCATTCACTTCATAGGAAAAATCATAATTATTAAAGCAATTAACAGTTCAATTAATTGCAGTGTAACTCTCAAGCCTAGTTTTTTGCAACATCATATTTCAGCTCAGTTTAATGGATAATTATGATGAAAATAGTGGGAGTTTTTGTCTTGATATCCGACACATTTAAAGATAAAGAAAACAAGCCTTTAATGGAGTTGTGAATAATTTATCATCCGTAGGTTTTTTCAGCCGCAGATATAAACATTAACTTTGAGTCTGATGTGTTTAATGGTCCAAAGATCATTAAATAAAATGTTGCTGATGCTTTGCCGACTTTTTCAGGTTTTCTGTTTCTGATCTCATTTCAGGATAACTTGGGGACATGTTTAAACAATCGAGTTTTTCTGTTTTCAAACTGCATCACAAATTTGTTAAATTTGACAATTTTTTTATACCAGTGTTTCAAATTTGTAAAATACCAGTGTTTTGCAATAGTTTTACAAGTATTTATACATAAAATAAAACACAGGTATAAGCTTAGACCTATACTCCATGAGAAATTACCAGTATTACAAAATATTCTGCACAAATTTGACAAACTTAACTGACCAAAAATGGGACAACTCAATTGTTGGATTTGGATTTGTTGATGATCCCTCATGGGAATGTTGTACACATGTAGCCTTTTAAAGGACATGTTCGAATTGTAGTCATGCGAAATACATGTCAAAAAATGTCAGAAAAAGTGTGAAGTGTGAAAAGTGTCTTTTGAGATACATGACAGCATTGTTGATTTTTCTTCATGAGGAAATGTAGCAAAGTGACTGATAGAGAATGCAATCTTTTTACAGTTACTAAATCATTTCTGGTTCTGAAACATATTGTTAAGCATGTTACTCATTTAGCTTTTAGTTTGATATGTGTCATATTGATTAAATAGAAACAGAGAAAGATTTGGCCTTCAGCTAATCCACAGCTACAAGTGGTGAAATTGGCCAAACACATTGGCACTTAACCCCTTGATCTCTTCAATGATAGATTATACCCCTGAGTCACTCAAAGCCAGTAACCAATGATGTGTTTTCTTGTCATGTTAATTCCTTTTTGCCTCGAAATGTTGCTACTTTTATTGGAAAATAAGATATGGCATGATTAAGAAGGAAAGTGAAATTGATAAACATGTTCTTAATGAACATGTGTTAGATTGAATAACACATTTTTCTCTTTGCTTCAAACAATTTCACACCACTTTTTCATAAAGCTCATTTGTTTGTGAGAAAGGAACTAAGATTTGAAAGAACATTAGAGGAAATATTCATGTTACTACAATTTCTTTTCTTCACTCTTTCCTGGAATATATTTTGATAAAATGGGGGGTGTCGGGAAATGGGCTGTATCTGTATCTGATCTGTATCTATTGATAGTCTACACGAGATCAGTCTTGGCAAAACTATTTTCCTCTCTATATTGATCTCGTGGGTAAACAATTTACACATGAGACTGATCTAGTGAGTAAACTGTTTAGTGTTTACTCACTAGAACAGTCTTGTGTGTAAACTGTTGACTCACTAGATCAGTCTCGTGAGAAATAGTTTACTCACTAGACTGATCTAGTGAAGAAACTATAACCAGTTACTTGCTAGATCAGTCTCATGTGTAAACTGTTGACACAGTAAACAAAGAGTAAACAAACAAACAAACAAAAATGTTTACTTAGTAACCAGTTTACTCACTAGATCAGTCTCATGAGAATTAGTTTACTCACTAGATAGTTCTAGTGAGTAAACAGTAACCAGTTTACTCACTAGACAGTCTCATGAGAAATAATTTACTTACTAGATCAATCTCATGTGTAAACTGTTTACTCACTAGATCAATCTTGTGTAAACTGTTTACTCACTAGATCAGTCTCATGTGTAAACTGTTTACTCACTAGAACAGTCTTGTGGGCAAACTGTTTACTCACTAGAACAGTCTCGTGTAAATTGTTTACTCACTAGAATAGTCTCGTGTGTAAACAGTTTACTCACTAGAACAGTCTCATGTAAACTGTTTACTCACTAGAACAGTCTCATGTAAATTGTTTACTCACTAGAACAGTCTCGTGTGTAAACTGTTTACTCACTAGATCAGTCTCGTGAGAAATAGTTTACTCACTAGAATGATCTCGTGTACATTATTAACAGATACAGATCAGATACAGATACAGATATAGCCCGTTTCCCGATCCCCAAAATGGTCTTTCTTGCAGACAGTTCTTGAGTTTAAATAAAAATAGTACAATGGAAACTGAGATAGAGCTGCACTAAGGCAGTGATACACTCAACCATTTGTCCTGTTCACTTGACCTTCCAACTGCCACCCACTCAGTCTACACTAAAATTGGTGACATTTTCAGGAGAATTAAACAGTTAGGTCTCAGTGTAGAGGACTTCGTGAGAAAGCAGACAATAGGTACTGAGATCCAGGCGTACTTATACTTGATACTATTACTCCTTGACATTTACAGTAATATCACTCCACCGATGTCTCGTTCCCTGGAGAAAGAAACTTTTGAATAAGTAAAGTTACTCACATTAAAATAAAAAGAAATTGGAATTAATAATTACGGTATACTATTCAGTTTTACTTGATGCATTACAATATTTTACTAATAAATCGATGCAATTTTGGATAAACAACTGGAAATTACTTTTTGAACAACAAGAAATTCCGTTCATTGTTTCTCGAAATCGAGAGATTGACGCCTCATTGACGTTACCGTCGTGAGCAGCATCTTTGATCCTTTTGAAGTTGTGTCTAAACACCACCATACGACTGAACAGATTGAACAGATTTTTAAATGGTACAAATTGGTGACACTGATAGACTGGTGCTACGTGTAAACAGACCAAAAATGGTCATTTTCCACTGAAAAGTACAAAAAAATTGTTGGCATAATATCAAGACACGTGACGTTGTTTGTTACGTCGTTTGTTTTGAAAGACGGATTGTCAAGACGCTGGCTGCCAAATTTTCAAAAATTAAATCTTAAAGAAATCTTGGCAGAGAATATGTATTATTTGCTATTTATTATTGATGTTCAGACTACCCAGTTATTTTAAGCGACGAAACTATTCAGAGAAAAGTTCAACCCACACCAGCATGTACATTTTCTGGAACTTTCACAATGGCTCCAAATTTAATCAATTTCTGTTACAAATTGAATTATTGGAGTAAAGATGGGATTTACCATGTCAAACATAGTCTTTTGCCAAAACGTTTCCGCAAACAGACCGAGTTCATCCGACGAATAGATCATCTTGGATTAATTATTAATTACCCGTGGGGGATTGAAATTAAATGTCAAGTATTTCTTTGTGCATTGACAGATTTTGGGGGTGTAGTTAAAGCCACCCTACGCCGCTCATTATTATTCATTTTCATACTGTTATCACGCAAAAAAATGGGTTTGTGCATAAGTATGCAATGTTTTTAGTTTCTTTTAGTTTCTATTTTAGCTGTACTTTTCATCAAATTTCACTGCTTTACTTTTTATTAAGAACAGTTGAATAGTTTATTAATCTTGTCAAAATACAAAGGAAGTCATTCCAACATGCATGATATAGATTACTTTGAGGAATTTCATGGAGGTTCACTCTTTATATTTTCTTAACAAGCACAAGACGAATAGCACATGAAACCTGGAACAGGGAGGAAGATATTATCTCCCGATCAATGAGACATTAAGCTGATCAATCACATTGATTTCTCCTACCATGATAATCCTTCATTTTGCCTTGCAAAACACCAGCCCATCATCGCTCTAACTACTGGAGGATGAAAGCATGGAAGGTGTAATGTGTTGCAGAAAGCTGTCATCCCAAACAGATAAAGAGAGATGGAGGATTCCTTCAATCACTGTTAATATCTGGGAAAACAACGCTTAATCAATGTGTCCAATGATGGTGATTTATAAACTGTGAATAAAAACCATGACAATTCTCAGGGCAGACATCACCAGAAGTTCAAAACATGGGTATCAGTGACCCCATAAACAGGGTCTGTGTCCTTCAAAAAATTTTAGGAAAAAAGCCTGACAATTCATTACACGTGACCCTGTGTGTTTTGTTGATTTGAACTTCTATCTCCTTGTTCAGATTTATTTCTTTAACCGTTCAGGTCATCACTTACACTGACGATGTTATGGCCATGAAATTTTATTGGAGTTTGCCAGAAAAAAATCAGGTCTCTCGTTCTGCTTTGTCAACATATAGAACAATTCATTTCAGAAAAACAATGCATAAATCATGTTTACATCTAATGTCAGTCTAACTTCTTACAATAGTTTCCTTTGTGCCATATTTCATGAATTCCCTGTAACCTATAGCACTGTAGATTTGAATATTGATCACCTTCATAGCTATATTCCCTATAAAATTAAGATATGAATATTTGATGCCATCCTTCTGTGCCTAGGGTAGAATTACAGTAGAAACAGCTATGGTTGAAAAAAGTTAGAACTTGTAATCAAGGAGAAAGCCCAGGCAAATAGACATCAAAGTACAGAAAGGATACGCTCTTTTAGGAAATAGTATTGTGAAAAATACCATTCAATGTAGACCTCATCCCATATTACCTGATATATCATCTTTGTAGTCACATAAACAGAGGAATTATTAAGTACTTCGAAAAGCAGAATTTCATTAAAATGATTTGCATTAGTCCTTTTGAGGAATTGGTCTTGAATGCAATTTCTGTGACTTATTTGTTTCAGGAAAGGAACCTAAACTTTGTGGCAGAGCTGTGGCTTTTCATGTTTCCCTACAGATATGTAAATATACTGTAACCCTGATCCCTCAGTCCATATTTTACTCTTTTACACTGGTTGCTTGGTATTTGGAAATTTCCCTGAGGTATATCATTGCCCCGTGTAGATGTTTTTTCCACCCAGGCTGATTTTGCAAGCAGGATATGTTTTTCTCTGCATACACTACCGTTTTTTCTGCTAAACCGTCGGAATAGAAATCTACAAAACCAACATCCCGTAGGATTTTTCCGATTCTTTTTCAGTTTTTTGTTGGAGGGTGGGGGGGGGGGGTCGTGTCAAACAGATCACGTCACAACTCAATTTGTTGCGTCTTGCTTTTTGGTGAAGAAAGTTGTATTTGACGTCCCAATATCGTTATCAGGAACTTACGCGTTTTTTACAGAATCAACAGACAATATTCGTATCGTGAAATGTTTAGTACAGAGACGTTGATGGTACTTGGCGACAATTTTAATTAATGCTGATTGGTCCACTTCGTCTTGATCAATTTTGTTTAAATGATCCTATTGGTCAACTCGGTGATTTTCTGCTTCCTCCTCAACCTCGCCAACTACGATCATAGACAATAAAATTCTGCAAAACGCTCGCATTTTTAATTACATTTTAAAGGTTGACACTGCACTCCTGAAGTTAGCTAATTGCTATGTTTTACATTGGAAATGGAGTTAACAGGTAATGCAAATAGTAACAGATACTGTTGATTTTCCTCTCATCTACCGCAAATTGTGTACTTTTTGCACCCCAAAGCAGGGGAGACTGATACAAACTGCAATTAATAAGCATAAACCCATCAGATAATGAAGGCACAGGTATCTAAGTGTTTGATGTTGATACTCAGGTAATAATTAGGAAACCTTGTTGTAATGTGCATCAGGGACACCCTGCCTCCATTAGGTGATTATGTTCCTGTTCCTCTGTCATGCAATTCACTCTTTCATATTCACTAAATTACCTGCAGTTAAAGTGATCATTCAATACTTCATTTCCATTGGATTATATTATTTATAGTTCCTTTCTATTTATGTTACGTGTGTAAATTGGTAAATTAAGTATCCTGATTACTGTTGCTTCCTATTTTTGGTAACTATTTTGTTGGTGTTTACAAGATGCCTTTGAGATCTTTACAGCTTTGTGAAAAGTTTCATATGGAACTGAAGAATTTTAAAATATTAAAGGTGAATTTATTAACCTAAATATAACCTGAAGACAACTGCGGAGAATTTGTACTGAAACTTTCATCAGACGTTTCTTGGCACAACTGAAGGGCACATTGCCTTATTAAACAATGACAACGTTCTATCTTTCCACCTGATATGCCTTATTATCAAGTCTGAAATTAGGTTCTTTGTTCTATTTCTATTTGTTAATGGAATTACATGAAATATGATCCAGCATAAGATCTTTTGATGTGAGGTTTCTAAATGAAGGAATGACTGCGTAGTGTGAGAGCTTTTCTTATCAAATGTGGCTTTTGACTAATGTATTGCATGTTGGTGAAGTCATATGTCTGACACCAGATGATGATTGATGGATCTGTTAGACTTATTAACACTTTGCTTGTTTCTCCACATACTATACTGAGAAATCCAGATCAATCAATCAGATCTGATAATTAGTATTAATTACCACACCTTAACCTGGAGAAATTATCATGCACAATGTATTGATCTCCTCATACAGGGAGGTTTATTTATGAATAGAGTAATTGATTTCATTGAGACTTGCCATTGATAGAGTTAGGAGAAGTTTTCATGCATACTTGTAGTCATTAATTCTGGATTACACAGCATTTATGATGCTGTCAGCGCTTGTGCCCAGCCCATCACAGCCAATCAGAGTCAATCAGACAGACATTGAAGAGCTGCTACTCTGAGCTCAGGTCAAGTCTAATTCCCCACTTCAATGGTGTGTGATGTGAAGACAGAAAGCATCACACACACAAAGCAGCCCCTTTAGTCACAGTCAATCTGACTTCACACAGCCAAACTAATCAGGTTTCAGGTTCAACACCTGGACCAACCTGGGCAGCACAGAACGATTCATTACTGAGTCGCATGAAACAAAAAATAAAGCACAACATGCGACACCCATAGAAACCAGTGTGAATGAAATATGAACACGAATGGAGCTGTCCCTTTGCATTTTGATTGTTTTTCATTACAGTGAACAGAAAAGGAGCTTGCTTCTGATATTTTATTTCCTTCGCATGTATTGCAATGGTTTGTAATCTTTCGGATCATTTGACGAAATTTTTGTACGTAATCGATCACTTTTTCACCAAATGTGTCAAATTTTGGATTCGGACAACAACAATGATTGTAACTTAAAGCAATCCGTGTGGTCTGTAAAAACGTTTGGTGAAAAAAGACGGATGGCAAAGACAGCTGCACAGAACTTCTTTTGGTTCCCCTAACCAATCTCTGGATCCGCTGCAATTTGACCTTTTTCAGCTCTTAACTGAAAGAAATATTACGTTACTAGGAAATTCGTTGCTTTACGACAGACTGCAAAGAATTTTGTGTTTGGCATTGTAAAGTTGCGGTCAGGAATTTTATGCATTTACACAAAAAGATGGGTCAACATTCAATTCTCATGGGAGCTTTATTTGAATGATAGATTCTTGCAGAATGTGAATATAATTATTAGAAGAGGCTGAAAGTCACCATGTAGGCTTTTCGTTGAACTCAACGAACTTCTTTACATATGTAAGGTCTACAATGGTAAGATTAGACTGCAGACAGGAAAGAAACAAGAAGACTTGTACCTGTAAGACAGAAGTTTAGTGTCTTAGTTTAGTATCTTGTTACAGCCCCACTGAGTTACCTCATCCAGACACAATGCGCAATGGTGCAGCTCCCTCTTGCATTGTGACCTTCCTCTGCTGTACTTCTTTATGCTTCTCTCAAAGAAACCTTGAGAAGAAATGAGTTCAGCTTCATTTGGTAAATTGCTTGTGTTTTGAAATCCTACCTGAGAGTCCTGAGAACACCTGTCTGGAGTTCCTTTGAAGTTTACTTCAGGTAATTGTTGGAGAAACTTAGAGTAATGAACAGTAGTCTCCTGGTGTTTGTGGTGATTAGGAGATGATGTGAGAGATGCATGAAGAATCAACAAATCAACAATACCGTCTGCAGTAAGAAATCATCTGTAAACTCAAGGATAAGTTCAATCAAACACTTATTGCTAATCAAACACTCAGGTAATTGTCTTAGATGATGCTACTTACTTTCCCTGCTGAAAAATCACCTTGCAAAGTATTCAATCTTCAGGAAAAAACACTGCAAGTACACACAAAACAGGCTTTTAAATCAATGAAGAGATTTTCTGAATATGTACCTGAGGAGAGCTCATGATGCCTGCCAATTTGGAGGACACAGTTAATGCCAAAATGAGATTGTAATTTCACCTATGCTTGGAGTACTTAAGGTCAATTACACTCAACTCTCCTCTAACATTAAGAGAAGGATATTCTTGCAGCAACTGTAAAAAGAAAATAAAAATTTTAAGAGGCAGAATTTCTGACATTCAGCCCCTTCCCTTGACAAAATCCAGATTTGCAGTTCTAATAAAATTGAACTTTTGTCCTTTTCTTGGATCTTTGTTTGCTAAATGTTAAACTGGCTTTTCCTTCCTCCTGCGTGGGAGAGTTCTATCCGGTAGACATGATGACACTTCATTTCTCCTTTTGAGGTTTTTCAGTGGAAATGTTGACTGGATAATTTTACGGCTGTGGCATTTGTCGCAATTTATAGACTGCGTAATAATTGTTTGTTTTTGCTTTAAAAAATTGAAAAGTTATTTTGTTTCTGATTTTTTTTGTCAATTTTTTACTCTGATTGCAAACTGAAAATTTCACTCAAACTAAATACATCGCCCTCCAGTTCTTATTGCTGGGATCGCGGTCCACCGACAGAAACGAATTAACATTTTCTTCATTTTAATCATTGTAGATATCAAGGAGTATTGTGAAACAGATGCTTTTAACGCCACCTGTGGGTCAGACGAGGTAATATTACTCACGCATGCGCGTTACGGACGCATGCGCGTGGGCAGGTGCGTCAAGATGGACTATGGTCACGTAGGATGCGCGTCTGACGTGTTAGATCTCGCTGATTCTCGTTGCTCTGGGAGACGTCAGTGCCAGATTAGGATTCCAGATGCTCTATTTGGCAAAACTAAACCCTGTCCAGATGATCTCAAGCCTTATTTGGAAGCAAACTACGAGTGTCTGAAAGGTTAGATGTCAGTTTCCTTTAAAACATGAAAAGAAACAGCCAAATTATTCCAGGGCCTTCTTCTACCCTCCTAACTTCAGCCTTCAGCTCCCTTGCACTCTTTCCCTATCCACATTCTGTTCCAAAACTAAAGATAAAGTAAAGTGAAAAGAAGCATTGATTACTTCAGTAACCTGGGGTATTTATAGAAAATTGTAATTTTAAAACATAAAATATGTGTTAATTATTCCATCAAAATTGACTTTTGTCGCAAAAATATAAAAACAGAATTCATGGAAATACCGGGTGAGACGACACATCCCGTCGGATTAGTTACGCTTCGATAACGTCACTATCGTCCGACACAATACAACGTAACGTCACAGCTGGCGTCATGAACAATAGTCCCAACTCAACGTCTTTTCATGTCCTTACAAAAAGCTTGGAATTAAAAATTCAGCGCTCACAGGAGTTCAACGTCTGGAAATATAATCTAATCAATAGCATAACTTACAAAAGTTTCAACTCACCCTGCTGGAAAAAAGTCCAATTCTGACTTTTTAGTAAAAAGTTTTATATTGGTTGTCATTGTGAAAAAAAATTCTAGTTCTTTGAAGACTAAATTCCGCCTAAAGTAAAAAATAATTCCAATAGACAACTTTTATGAAACTATTTACAAATTAGTTAAAATTGGATATTCTTCCGTTGGGGTGCAAATTGGTGCATAATTTCATTGAAATTATTTACAAGACTTCACTCAGAATATAAGATATAATTGTTCAGTGTCGTTTTAGTTGAAAAAAACGTATTGCAAAAACTCCCATGGACCACCATTGTTATGACTTTTCTGAACTCAAAATTAAAGGGATTTTCTGAACTTTACGGAGAGTAGGTGGGTTCTTTCTCTTGCATAATTAATTCCCTCAACCTTATGTCTTCCAAAATAAGAAAAAAGAAACTAGGAAAACGGAACTTCCATTGAGGAGAACAAAACTGAAACTTGCCGTAGTAAAGAGCTTATTAGCGGATTAACTCCCCCGTTTGCATGTCACACTTAACCAAATATGGCAGCAAAGTGGCACCAGTTTATTAACACGACTGAAACCATGGAGACGTGGCTTTAAAAGGCGGTGGGGGAAATTACAGTCTCAAAGCCAATAAAGCTCTAATAAAACTAAATGAATAGTGTTGAATGTCTGCACGATATGTGCGCACTGGACGCCCCCTCCTCTGGGTCCCCTTGAGGAACCTCCATACCCCCTGTTCCACCTTCAGCACTCCCGGGGGCAGAGCGCATTCCAAGGCAATAAAATCAACCGTATTGAACACGACGACAAAATCTATTGGAAATTAGTGTCATGCAAATCATATACATACAAACCATGGTAGTACCATCCAACGCGTACAGCCGTGCAAATCATTTGTTCGCACACCATGGTGGTACCATCCAACGCGTACAGCCGTGCAAATCATTTGTTCGCACATCGTGTTGGGCCCATTCAATAGATACAGTCAGGCATGCTGCAGTGATAAAATTATACACATACCGTAGTGGTATGATCCAATGGTGACAGCAGCTATAATTATTGTGCGGATTCCCATCCACATTGTACAGTGTGGAAAAAAGCCTCTTATGTACAACATACCATCCCAGCGGCGGATCCAGGATTTCCCAGAGGGGGGGGGCGCCAACTCCAGAGGGGGGTGCGCCAACCTATTATTTGGCCA
>JBCAUG010447224.1:0-15764 GCA_038406175.1 Haplosyllis leylae
CAAGAGAAAACCTGAGATTTCATGAAATTATATTTCCATTTAAAGAGCAAAGCTGTTTCACAGCTCTGCTAAAAAGTGAGTGATATCCGTGTTCAGGTCAATACCTGGATAAAAGATCATGTTGCTTTAGAAGTGTTTTCAAAAGAGTGGCTTGGTCAGGCTGCAACTGTTTCCACTTAACATGACAATTTGATCTCAACAACCTTTTATCCCCCCGGAGTAAACTTTTCCTGTTCCTGTAGACAAGACAGTTTGTTGTACCAAGCGTCTAAAGTTCAACTGAATGGTTGCATGTTCCATTTAAAATAGATCTATACCGCAATCTGTAAATTTTGTTTTACAGATAAATTGCCCGCCGTAACCTTGCATTTTAAAGTCAGTGTTGCAATTCTGATCAAAATAGGTGATGGTTTCCTGTTTAGACCAAGGTCAAGAAGGAACGTGGGCAAGGAGGATGAATAGCAATAAATATTACTTCCAGAGGTTTGCTCAGCTGTGCAATAAATCAAACTCAGATATTCTAGTTGCCTAAGCAGCTTTCTGCAGGAGATTAGACAAGTACCTGTAGATCTTGCAGAAAGAAAAGCCACGGGATATCGTATCCCGTTAAGCTTTAATATTAATAGAAATCTAATTGTAACGAAAACTTCTACTTATTTCAATAATTCTTCTATAGCCTACACAATTTCTACCTTTTAAAAAATTAACGTCGTGTCCTAATTATTTATCGTAAATTTAATAGAACCCTTTCCTATAATAACGACACTATTTCTACACATTTCTTCCATTAATGAACGCCATAAAACTTCAAACCGCGAATATTGCTCAACAAATAAGACCAAAAGGATGTCATGACTATTTCCACAAAGCAATTTTCTGCCAATCTGGATTTTGCATGATTGATTGCACACAGTCAGTTTTCAGCAGCTCTTTGGAGCAGCCGATCACAACAATGGGCATCATCCTAAATGAAGTCTTTTGTGTGTAATTCCAGCTTTATTTAAATCTTGACCGCCTTTTCAATGCAGCATGTTAGTTACTAAATTAACAATTATTATGAAAATCTACTCAATTAACGCACGTTTTAAAAACAGTTCATGGAAAAAATATCGTCATTAAAATGATTACTTCTTGTTCAGGTCTTTTCTTCAAAATTATCTTTTTCTAGTAGTAATGACAAGAAACTGATGCTACGTGAAATCTTCTACTCACGTTTACAACGTCAACAGTGTCACTGTACCAGAGAAAACTACTGACGTATTTGAATATCACATTTCTAATGACTTAATGTTTGACGTTAACTGAGTTTCGTTTTTTTGTCAGAGTATTGTAATCAGCTGACTCTAGATATTATATCTATATTGGAACGTTACAGTTTTCTTGGTTCCTGTAACAATCTTTGATAATAATGTTTTGAGTGGGATACAAAACTGATGTGACACACTTGATCAAATGATTGCAGCGCACGCCATCCTGAGGTTATCGTGTGCGATCAAAGTGTGATTGGAACAATGACCTGAAAAGAGGAAAATAAAGCTAAAATTAGAAATTAAATTCACAGGAGCGATGGGTTGCCAGATAGCACTATATTGTTGTTAATATCTGACAAAAGAAAAAAATTGTGACCTTTCACAATTTGTAGACATCTGTTGCCGGCACGGTTCACAACAGATGACATTAATGTTTTCATCAATAGGAAATCTAAAAAAGAATGACATTTATTCACTTAAGGACACATAATGTTAAAATTACATATCTAATGCAACCAAGACATAAAAAACTGAGCTTCACCAAAATTCCCGATGGTTTTTTTTCATTCAGACATGATGAGTGTTTCTTCTGCACCGAGAACATGATTTAGAAAACATGCTTTGGTGAACCATTGATGGGTCTACACAAGTTGATTCAAATCAAAATCCACCCCACATTCAGAGATTGTTTCTTTATTTTCAAGTTTTCTGTGGCGTGAATTCAATGTCAGCATAAACTCGGTGAAAAATCCTCATTTATACCAAACGTTCTGCAACTTTGGTTTCACACAAGATTAAAATCTAAACTAGATTCAAAGATAAGCTCCTCCTACATTGCATTATCATTTTTGTGATCTGACCATTAGAGTTTTTAGTCTTCAACCTTATTCTGGCAGATCTGACAGCTCTGTGTTAAATAATTAAGTCTATCAGATCTGCTATAATTTTCACTGATTCCAAATGTTCATTCCGTTAAAAGAAATTAGCATATGCTAAAAGTTTAGTATTTACTTAACATTTAGTATTTGCTAAAAGTTTAGCAGAACATAAACATTTGACAGAAGTTAGTATGAAGGTAAGGTACTGTTTTCACAAGGGTCTGTCTGTCCACAAGGGGGGGTACTCAGATCATAAACATAGCCAGGGGGTCTGTCCAGGGGGATCTGTCCAGGAGGGTACTCAGGCTCACAGCTGGGGGGTACTCAGTCCCACAGCTGGGGGGTACTCAGGCCCACAGCCAGGGGGTACTCAGTCCCACAGCCAGGGGGGTACTCAGTCCCACCACCAGAGGGGTACTCAGTCCCACAGCCAGGGGGGTACTCAGCTGGGGAGTATTCAGCTGGGGGGTACTCAGCCAGGGGGTGTACTCAGCTGGGGGTACTCAGTCAGGGGGTACTCGACCAGGGCAGGGTACTCACCCGGAGAGTTCCTACACAGCAGACAGTATGCCTTTTGCATTCATGCAGGAGGACTTTCTTGTTTGAAATTAGTTCTTGAACACAGCATACCAAATTTTAGCTCAAATTTACTTGATGATCCCAGGAAGGAAACTTCCATTGACTTCATTGGAATGAAACATGTTACCATTTTTTTATGGCTGGGCTTCAGACAATAATTTCAATTGGTCTGAAAAATACTACTATCCTATGTTGGTCAATTTTCAGACACCAAAAATTTGACTTTTGACATTTCTCTTATATTTAACAAAATTTGTCTTAAATAATATAATTTATTTACCAGTAAATCTGTGACAGCTATTAAACATTATGGTACATGTAATTGCTAAACCTTTTAAAGAACATTAACACAAAAGTTGCCAGGTCTGCCAGTTCTGTCAGAATAAGGTTAAGGACGAAAAACTCGATTGTTACAGGGCTTAGATAGTTATATTTTGAAAAGCAATACAACATGACCGTAACTGCCGATTCTACAATTTACATAATAAATTCATGTCACAGAAAACTTGAAATTAAAGAAAAAAATATGGCATAATGTAGGAAGGATTTGGAATCAACCTGTGTTATAATTTCTTTCTTGTTCAGCGAATTTTAAAAACTTAACTATTGGCATTGTAATTGTATTAGGTTTGGAGCGACCTCATCCTACACAAATGGATTTGTTATGTTTCTTACAACTTAGCTGTCAACTTAAAGGCATTTAGGTTTGTATTTCATCTGTGACAAAATAGCAAATTATTCAGTTGAGGATATTTATTTTGTTATCTTCTAAATATGGTTGAGAGTTAAGGGAATGTAACACCTTCATCCTTGTAATAACCGTTATTGAGATTAATAAGATAGATCTACCATAAATTTTGTTATTTGCTACACAATGCTCAACCTGTTGGCCATCAATTTTATATCTAAGATGAACTTTTAAAATGGAATGGTTCGTGGACTTTAAAACAGAAAACCAGTTGAAAGTTACATTTTCTCTTAGACTGAAAAAAAGAAATAATATGGCATAGATATTCCGCAGACAATCTCCGATCGAACAGCATTCACGTTTAAAGTCATCATTCTCCTAAAAGGTGTTGTTGATTAACTTGCCCGGCAAAGTTGGTCTAAACTGGTTAAATTTCCCTCAGGGTTTCCTAATACATAGAGAAGACCTTCACACACATTGTTTACCTATTTTGTTGAACGTCTGACACCAATACTGGTAATAATCACTTCATGTACAAAGGTAGGACTTATTACACAAAACATCCGCTTGAAAACACTCCTTTGGGGTCATTTCATTGGGAAAAGTTTATTTTGGTGAGATGTACAGCCATGTCAGAAAATGTAATCTAGCAAATCTTACTGAATGCCACATCACATAGACGAAGATATGTACAATCAATGATTTGAGTGTCCTTAAAAAGTATTGTACCGGTGTATTCAAAGCTCAGACTAAGGTTCACACAAAGCTATTGAAAACTCGAAACTACAAAAACGTTCACAGAAGAAGAATGCTGATGTATTTGCCGATCTAATTGTGAGGTTAACAAGAAGGATTCGCTGCGGGGAAGAGGCACTTTAGTCAAAATACTGGGAACCACATGTCTGTGTAGTAAATATATAATCGTGTAATGTGATTGCGCAGGTGATGCTTCGCTACACGAACACGTTTCAAATCAAGTGCCGTGCTGATAAATATTTGACTTGAAGAATAGATGAAGACGCTCGATTTAGATCAGAAAGAGTTTTTCTAACAAAGAACCAACAGCTGTGGCTCTTTAAACGTACTGATATTATGTTTGGATGTCAAAAGGAAGTGGTTTTGTAATTTCTGAAATAATCCCTAATGACGAATACCTTTTTTCATGTAAACGCAAAAATGATTTTGTGAATGATTTTTTTCCTACTTTCTGCCTTGATTAGCTCAACAACATCTTTTGTCAGAAATTTCCCTCCAGTAAGCAAATAGATCTGACGAGATCAGGATTTTGGAACTTCCTGTTTGAGTTATTCGTGGAAATGTTTCTTGGTTCTGATACCACTGTGCTTCATTTGGTAGCATTTTGGAGGCAATAAATATTCCTTTAGTGTTTTGTAGTACCCAAGACTGACTACGCATTTCTGCACTCATCAAAATCACAGTTTAATAGTATAATATAATCATAAGTAAAATAAAAGAGGAAAGGTGACAACCTTTTAAGCATGTGCATATGTTTTAATTGGCCATATTTTCCATTTGAGCCACCGATACTTGGTGGATTTTAGTATGACTGTAATAGTTCTGTTACGAAGGTGGAATCTGTTGCAGTTGAGTTATTGAACAGGATGCTGGTGATTGTAATACAAAGCAGCTGTTTGATAACAAATCTCCTTACACTCTCTCCCAGAAAATATCTCGTCAAAATATTTATTTTCTTGGTGTACATTTATAGCGTACAGAAATGTGGTTGTTATCAATGTGAATTTTATCATGACTGTACTGAGGTAACTAGCAATGGCATATTTTAACCATCATCTTACAGCTCGTTCCAAGCAAAAGCTGTGGAATTAGTTACAAAAACAAACGGGTAAAACACCAATAGATTCAATATTTATCAATATTTCCAGGTTATCTACACGTTTCATTCAGGACTACTGATGAATGGCTAATTTTGAAATCTAGGTAATATATATGGATCTGTGTTACCAATGTGTTAACAGCTTGTTTGTTCCTGTGACAGATGCATTCACTTCATCGTCGATCAAACATAGTCAAAAGAAACATAGATCTAAGCTTGCAGATCTGTGCCCTCAACTAAAGACACTACCCTTGATTCAACTCTTGAAATGTTCCTTTAATATTTTGTATACTTGCTCCGGTTGGACACAAGCGGGTCAGAATTGATCAGCAATTATTCAGGGACCATCACAGATGTCATACAGTCTGAAAGACATTTTTAGCCGAATTTTAATACAATTAAGAGATCTCATAATCATCCAACATGAAGCTGTAATGTCAGGATAGCGGGTGAAATCCGAAGCAGCTTTAATCATCTAACAATACAGATTCGCCTTGCTAAACCATCATGTCACAAACTGTGTTAAAACTTAGTATTGTCCAATTTTCATGTTTGCAATCAGAAACCACAACAATACGTTGTCAAAGTCACACGAGTAAACGACAACACCATTGAAAGGTTTAAAATTACAGTTGAACATTTAAATCAATGATAATAATTGATTAGATTGTAATACATGCACTTTCCAGGACACTTCCTGACATTTGAAATTAGTTGCATGGAAATATTTCAAATGAAATAATTATTCACTTTGTCACTTAATGGGATGAAAAGAATGTTCCGTAATCGATTTACTTCTTCATGCGAGTAGTTATGAAGAGTTGTTATTTAAGTGATGCTTTTAAAGTTTATGGTGATAAAACATTGATTTAACATATCTTACGACGGAAGCTCCTTACTTAAAACAAAAAATCACAAATCAAATCGACACCTGTACGCATTAGCGCATCACTTCTCAAGCTTGGAAAATAGTAAATCGTCAGAAAATCCCCTTCAACTTCGAAGAGACTAAATGGATTTCGTAAGACACCACCCTGGAGTATTGGAGCCAAGTCTGATTCAAACAATCAATACACATGATAAATCAGCACCAGCAGGTCTATGATAAAACTTAAATGTATCTTAAACGAAATTCCCCTTTAACAATGAGCCTTAAACGTTCTATTCTCTTCTGGCTTTCAAAAAAGAGGGGAAATCTCAAACCAAAGTAACAGCAAGAAAAAACTGGAAATTTTTAGTGAAAGAAAATCTACAGATTATCAAATGATGTCAGAATATGCTAGCGTGATGACATTTTAGCCTAATTTTAATACAATTACGAGATCTCATAATCATCCAACATGAAGCCGTAATGTCAGGGTAGCGGGTGAAATCCGAAGCAGCTTTAATCATCTAACAATACAGAATCAAGTCCCACAGGACCCGCATTTAAATAACCGCTTGAAACAGGAGAATCAATCCACACAAAGAAATGTTGTAGACTTTCTAGCTATTATGAATGGTGAATTTACATTGCAATACGTATCACTGCAACGTATTTTTCGCATTTTGATTAAAAAATATCTGCTTAATAGCGTGTTTTCTTAATTATGTGTTATCGAATCATTGTTTAATTATCACATCATACATCTTACTGTTGCCTTATTTCAGATTTAAATTGTTTTATAATTGTTTGACATGATAATTTCTTCTTGCTTTCTTTGCATTTGCACCCTTCCGTCATTTAGGACTTTTTGGTCAATTTTATTTATATTTTGCACAAAAATATTCAGCATAACTCAATTTTTCAATTTTTATTCAACACTACACATTGAGTTCCCGGTAGGTAAATCGGAAACTATATATTGTTTGCCTTTTGGGTTAAATTTTCACATTGCGTCGCAGCAACCTTCATTGGTTCGGCACATACTCTTTTTCAGAAGTGTGTCGATGAACGACTCTTGAATTACAAACACGAATAATTTTCCTTTCAAAAATAAATAATAACCAATCAATCTATGGATTTAATTGGATTTAAATGTGATGAGGAACACCAGCTTCAGACAAGAAAGTTGGTATTTACAAGCAAAATCAGTCAAATATTTCATGTCCTGCCATGTATGCATCATGTAAGAAATGTTTCGCCACAGAGAATTTCAATGCAAATTCGCTTTTGTATTATTGATCAAATGTGGGCTCAGTCATCTAACATCAAATCAATTGCCTACCACATCAACGGAACAGCTTTATAAAAATGATGCCTGTGTTGTACTTCCATCGATCCACATTTAATTTCGAGAATGACCTTCAAATATTTGTCCAGTCGTTCCTGAGAACACGAACCCGACATTTTATACACAAGTCACTAACCTTTAATTTACAATGCCATATAGTTCTGAAATGAATCAAATAACTTAAAATGCTCGCATGAAAAGCATTGCAAAACAAATGAATGAGCTTTCCTGCTTGCTGTGTAGAGATTTTCTTTTCTTAATGCTCTTCATCGTATCTTCAAATGCCACAAAACTAGTTGCCTATAGAATTTCTATGGACTTTTTAGACATTTACTTTAAAGACGCCCTAAAACACTGTGAAAACTCTTATTTCTGTTGTTTTTTGATTGCAACAAATTTGCATTGTAATGAGTTTTCATAAGGCCGCTTCAGCTTGTCATGAACTGGGCATTTGTGTAAAGGACAACGACACACGAAGTGGATGAATCAGTCAAAATTGAAACCTGACTCATTCGGGTTTTTTCAAAATAAATTTCATACCAATTGGACTAATTCATCTAATCGTTATTTCTGCATCTATGGTTAGGTCACTATTATCTTTTACAGTATGATAGTGAGGTTACTCATTTATGGACAGGTGTTTATTAATGTCATCCAACTTTTCAGACTTATTGCAATATAATTTATAGTGATGTCTAAATTGATAGTCAGGGCAATTTGATAGTTAGTATCAGTGGGATAGTGAGGTAACTATTAAATCACTTCAATCAATTGGTCCAATTAGTCTCAAATGTGTCTTGAAAAAACCCGATTGAGATGGAAAGGGATAGAAATGGTCTTTCTTTATGTTTACATATGTTTGCGTTGAAAATTTTAAAGTGTGTTCCCCTGAAATGGAATAGAGTTCTTCACATTTAGCTGATCAAAGCCAAGTGAATCATTTCTTGAGATGTAAACACAAGACGAATTTTTAGATACCACGAAGCTCTCTGGAGAGTTGCAGTATGCAAAAGGAGCCGTAAAAGATTTATCTTCATAATCCATCTATCCAGAATATTTCTTTATATTGATTCTGCAGAAGTGGAATGGTAAGAGTAGCGCATTAAAGATGTATTGACCCAGTGCAGCTTGTTATGTTGGTAATACATCAGCAGTGACAGCCATACAGCTTTGCTGTTTTATTTCGACAGTTACACCAAGTGAAATTTTCCTGTGAGAACAGATTCAATTCAAATAAGATTTGGTGAGTAAATGATTCTGAAAGCTGGTGTAGGAGGGATATCTTCCAAGTAAATAAGAACATTTTACAGTGCATCTCTGCACTTCCCTTCACAATAGAAATATTTGAGAGACCAGTGCCACCATGTACCGCTTTGAGATTTTAATTCCTGGTTAGGTTTTCACTTTTGCAAAGTTAGCCTAATTTATGTAGCATGTTTACTGTCCTGAAAGAAATGAGTACATTAACAATTTTTTTTCAAAAATTGTTGTATCATCGTAACCTGGGAGATGCGCAATTTTTCTACCAAATCAACAAGGATAGTATCATACCTGGAAGTGACGCGCTTATTCCAGATAAGAGATTACCACAGAAGCTGCCATTCTTTTAAAAGAAAAAATTTACTATTCGATAAGAAAGAAGATTTAAAGTAAGCATGTACCCGCCTTTTAAAAACGCTCTGAAAAATTGTAATGTTTTTATTTAGGAAAATAGAATTTAATTTATGACAAACATATTTTCGTGGTGATTGCTCTCAATACACCAGCTTTACCAAAATTGCTCATTGTTTATGCAAATAAAGAATCCCCAGAGCATTGATCCAGGGATTGGGCAAAGATGTTCATTTCCAAGTGGAAGGTCTGCAGCTTGTCAGGCACTCGATATCGTCAGTCACTACACAACAATCCATTCGAAAGCAAGGGAATGATGCCCTGATCGATAGCTCAACGAAATTAATACCACCGGCCTCTTAATTAAAATGTGTGAGCTTTTGCAATCAACAAAGAATATTATCAAGCATTGTAACCAAGGTCAATGTATTCGATGGCCGCCAGCAAATAGAATTAGGAAGCAAAAACGGAACACAACTAGAACTTTACGTGTGACTTCCTGAAGTAAAATTATGTTAACAACGGTTTTAGATGCAGGCTCAACTTTGAGACAAATTATCCGAGTAACCTGAATTGTAAGCTTTTGTGTGTATACCTACGCTGGAAATTGATAAAGGTTATTTTCATTTGCATCCTTTAGTCTGAATTCCGTTTCTTTCTGATTTGGCTCTGAAAGCTTGATCACTACTACTGACGCTAGCTTTCACGTTTATTGGTGGATGGGGACTTTATTTCTGCCACACAATTAGAACTGAGTGGCTTACTACTGGTGCTCCGCAGCGAGGATGCTCAAGTGGTGACAAAGAGCTTCCCTGATGAACCATTATCTTCTGCTTCATGAAAGCTGATTTGAAGATCGCCAACAAATAAAAACTGAATTAGTTCTATTGATTTTTCTGATCAAGGGTTAGAAATATTAATCAAGTTTATCCAGAGCTTGTGCTGTGTGATGTTCTTATGTGCTGTGTGATGTTCTTAAACGCATAATTTTAAGAAATTTTTCGATCAGTGACTGATCATCATTTGTGGTTCTGAATGTGTCCATTGACTTGACACGGGATCAAGCATCTGTTTTAGTTATTTGGATTCTTTATTCATGCAGTAAACTTGGCAGCCATGAGCTTTACATAAGTGTCGTTACATAAAAGCAACAGAAACCAAAAAATCTGTACAGAAATAAACAGAGATGGCAGAAACAAGATCTCAATATCCTTTTACGTGTATATGTACGGTTGAAACCTTCATAAAAAATTAATAACATAAGAAAGATAAATGTGTACGTTATTGAATGATTACATTTCATATGCCATTTTTGATGAATAGGTCTTTCATGAAGGATGTAAAACTTTTGCCAGCACATTTTAATGTTCTTCTTCTTGGTGACGGTAATTAGGCAAAGACTCTGCTGAAATGGGTAAATGTGAGGCTACCCAGAAGTAGTCTGAAGGTAACGAAGAAAATTTCGTCTTCAAAGGGGAGCAATATCATTAGGGCAGACATCGTCTCTTTTGTGAGTGGAAAACCATCAAGCAGTTCATGAATTGATGGTCTGAAATCCCTGAGACACAATTTTAAGGTGATTTCCACTGGGAATGTTCAGAAGCTTGATGGATTATGTATGCTTTGTCCTGAGTCACACTTTGATTTGAATGCCTATTGCCCATCTTCAACATCCTGTGATAGCTCTGGTAGTAAACACCAGAACCATGTTTGTGTTATTCTTCACCATTTGGGGTTGTTCGGTGCACTTTATCAGTTGTTTTTGGGAAATATCCAATCCAAACATAATCACCGTTTTGTAATGACACAAACCCTACAACCAGATACACGTAAATTTTACAAATGTGCAAAGTGACCTTCGTGAGTTCGTGTCGTGTTCCAGAAACAATCTCCAACTAAAAGTACTGACGTTTGCAGTTATCAGATCAATACGTACAGAGCAGTCTATCAACTTCCTTTTCTTTCCGGGAAATATTCAGTGCTGTTAGTGCAATCAAACAGCTTAGGCCTTCAGCTGAGTCAAGAACACACAGGTGCAGTTCCTTGAGGTCCCTTCGTGGAAAAGATCTCATACAAACGATCACCCATCGGTCGTCGTGAGCTGTCATCATGGATTCATGACGTCTAGCATTAATTTAAAGAAGGGCACTTGATGAAGGCAATACCATTTTCAACTTAAGCAAAGAAATACAAATCGTATTAGACAGAATTTTTTGTTTGTATTGGACTAATTACATGTAAAGCAGCCTGTCCATATGAAATTGCAAGATTCAACGAGTTATTAAGACCCATGTCGAATAGTTTCGAGGTTTGTTTCGGCAATTAAACCCCCACTGATTCGTAGAAATTTTATCACTTTCGTAACTGGAATATTTGGCAAATAGTCAATTTGACAAAACATGGAATTCTGAAGAAACAAACGTAACTTTCAGAAAATCCGTGAAAGCAAAACTCTGCAGTATAGTTTCAGATAAAAACTGATAACTGAAACCTAGATGAGAAAGAATTAGTTAGGTTAGGCCAGAAATTAACAGCTGCCCCTATTCTGATGGACATCGCATTTCGGAAAAGAGTAAACTAAACCATTTACGGTAGTTATAGACTATAGTATCCGTCTCAATTCACATATGAATTTTGGAACAGATACTTTTCGAATCTAGATGTTATTATTTACAATACTTTTGATAAAATGCATTAGTATACATACCATCACAAAATTCATAAGAATTTCAAGAAAGCTAAAAGATTCCTGAAAGGTTCATGACACTTGAACGTAACCAATCATTTTCAAAAGGGAAATTCCTCTCAAGTATTAGAGATTGCTTTACATTCATACGATCCCTCCTCCTCACAGTCTCTTGGAAGTTGGACGAGTTTCCCCCAAGGATTTCCGGTGTTCAAATTTTCTACCAAGTGTACATTTTTTGCAAAAAAATGTTTAAAACTGGAATTGTACGGGCTGCTTTGAGGACTTTATCTTGTTATCCTAAATATTTCCTTCGTATTCCTTACAAGGAACTTTTTCGTTTTTGGATGACCCACAAAATCTAAGTAAGATCAATGAAATACATTTTCCATTTGTGGGAGAGTTGCTGCGTAACCAAGGGAAAAAACAAATAAAGAAAATGAAAGTGTGAGAAAACCTTGGGTTGGTGATAGAACAACGATCCCCTCCTTAACATTAAGTTAACAACGACGTTTTACTTTTCAATATTACAAAGACTCAAATAATCATTTAATACAAAGTGATTTCTTGTTGATTATACTGGTATCCGTTTGGCAACTGAGTTACAATATCGTGCAGCAAAATACGAGTGATTACGGGAAGGGAGTTATCGAACAGGATGCTGGGGATTGTTATACAAAGACAGCTGTTTGATAACAAATCACCCAACACTCGCTTCTTGATAATGTCTTTTTCAGTCGGTTTACGTTCTTTCGTATTTTTTTTCTTTGCAGTCGGCGATGCTGTATTTTAGTGAATTTACGACCGATACAAAATCTATACAGATGCTAGTTAAATGTAACATAGGCTTTTGTACATCAGTCTATTCAGCTGTCTTTTTACTCAGCTGTGCAGCTATTAGACTTCTTTGTCACAACGGATAAAATGTGAAAAAACTTGTCCTGTGTTTGGTTTGACTGTGAATAATGATGAAGTTACATTGTACGCGTATATCATTGCAGCTTGTCACAATGTAAATCCACGGATTCGTAACAGAGCTCTGCGGTGAACAGTTTCGTTCAACAATCGATAAATATGATAAATCAGCTTCACAAGGTCTCTGATCAGATTAGCATGCACTATAGTCTATGAGCAAAACTTCTCTCAAATCCTTCTTGTCGGTTTTATTTCATGTTTGAATTAAGATATGAATGAAATTGATTTTCACTGCAGAACAATAGAGTTTCCTCTTTATTAAAATTGCTACCAAAGGTTAAACTTGGTTTTCAATTTAAAAATTTTGGTCAGTAAAATTCTACGTAAATTAAACCTTTCAATCTCATAAGAAAATTAGTGTTGCTCGCTTGAATTGTGCACTGTGGATGTCTAAAAAGTAATTAGCCTTTTGAATACGAGTGCGTGGTGGAATTCTTATTGTTTTTGTATTCATAACTCGAGTGCATTTTTCGATACACTCCGAAAAAATTCAACTACTCTAAGCGTATTGCATATCATTCAGTGGAAGTACAGAAGAGTTAAGGTTTCAAGTTGTCACTGTCATGTCTATTAATTAATGCAGTGTTATTAATAGATGGACATTAAAGGTAAACATCAAATGTAATTTTGCCTTTTAGTTCTTGATCATGTGAAGCTTAGTCAGGTAACATTAACTCAATTGTCTACCATACCAAGCGAAAAGCTTTGTGGAAATGGTGTCATTGATCTGCATTTACCTTGACGGAGCAGTAGTAAATATTTCCATCCCAGTGGTAAATTTGTCATATTTCTGCACAAATGACGCGAGTGACTAGAATTTTGTTGATTGAATCTAAAAAGAACACAAGATTGAGTGATCGAATTCAGTTTTTAAACACGAAAGTTGCAAACATTTGCGACAGAGCTAACGCCTGCACCCAACAGAAGTACACTTATGTTATTGATTACTCTTTCTGAATTGGGTTGATTCTAAAAAAAAAAGCTTTACACATGAATCCGCTCACACATTGTACTTTGGATGCAGCTTAACAGCTTTGTGTCTTTGCCCAATATAGTGATTGTCTATTGATTCCTTGGCATTACAATGTCAAACTACCACATTTATGTCTTTCACTGACACATGATTTTAAACCACATGCTCCTACGATTTTTTTCGTTCCTGATAGCCTAATGGCTTTCAATTTGACATCTGCGGACACTTGACAGCAGCTGTACAACGGACTTCGCTTCCCTGGACTGCACACAATGTTACTGTAGGTGTACATTTTGGTACCGCAATTCATCCCAGTTACAAGACGCAGTTCTCCTAATGTACATGTACGAGGGCACGGTAAATTACAAGTTTCTCGTAGGGAATTTGTAGTCACTAAGATAAAAAATGGTTCTGGATGGTTGTGGAAAAGAGATAAGTTTCATTTGCTGCCTACCACAAACCACTGAAAACTATCTTTCAGTGGAAAAAAAAACTGTATAGGTGTTGGCACGAAATACAGACTGGTATTTATCATATCATTTGAGCCATGATTGATTACATTTCTCAATAAGAGGCAATTTTATACCTTGTTAGTTACTGACAATTTATGGTTTAATAGATAGTTACACTGCATGAAGTTCTCTTCTTTCAACAAAGAATAATAGAACAAACACAAATGCATTGATATTAAATTTTAAATAAAAAAGTGTTGCAGTTTGGTACTAAAGCAACAACCACATAAAATTTATCCTAAACATTGAGAGTCGGAAAGTCGAACAAACAGCAAATGTCAGTCACCTCTTCAGATAACTCAATAACTATTTAGAACACAAATAAAATGGGAAATGAATGCATGTTGCCATAAATCAATGTACAAATGGATTACGCTATAGAAACCTGCATAAGGGGATACTTTTTCATGACAAAATATCCGTTTCATGAAACCTAAACATGTGAATTTTATTGTGCTTTAGTCTGAGAGGAAAATTTAATTTGTGACAAACACATTGAGGTGTTGATTGTTCTCTACACATCAGCTTTACCAAAAGTGCTCATTGCTTATGCAAATAAAGAATCCCCAGAGCATTGAGCAAAGATGTTCATTTCCAAGTGGAATATCCACAGCTTGGCAGGCAGTCAGTTTTACCAGTCACTACACATCAATCCATTTCAAGACACTCACAATTTCGCATCTGATGATCAGAACAAGTAATTGTGGTTTTTTCCCATCAAATTAGTAATATTATTAACACACCAAATCGAAAACGATCTTATGTACAGTCAAAAGACAAAAAACCATGAAAATTAAAAGATGTATTTTTGCTCATTGGCAGAAGCATCTTTTCGTCCCAAAAGTTTGGTATATTATCTAAGTTAATGTTGGTGTATTTTTGCTCATTGGCAGAAGCATCTTTTCGTCCCAAAAGTTTGGTATATTATCTAAGTTAATGTTGGTAACAATTGAGATTAACATCCCTACCGGTGGGAAAAATAGCCATGGAGAAAAGAATACACTAATCAATAGCCTAAAAATAAAAGACACATTTAGGTGATTTCCAAAGGGAATATTCAGGAGCTTAATGAATGTTTTTTCCTGAGTCACACTTTTTTCGAATTTTTCTAGTTATTTATATCCACAACAACTGACAAGGTAGGTCAGTAAGTACTGGTTGGAACAAAGCAAATTGATCCCGTCCGTGCATTTAACACGTCTTTGTTGTCAGACTTTGGATGCAAAACTAATTTTTACCAAAGGCAAAGCGATGATTTATCAAGAATTACTGTATGACTCTGAATACCAACACTCGTGATGTTTTCAACTTAAAAATAACAACAATTTGGTCAAGGTTTTTCTGAGGGAAATAGTTGGAAAATGTATCAACTGGCTTCTTGAGTCCCAAGTTTCTTTAACCCTTCGTGCGCCAGCCGTAGATTTTCACGGAAACCAATGTGACCGTGTGCGTAAAATTACGCATATTGCTCTGAGTCAATTCTGACCACGACCAACAAAAGTCAACCCATAACAAAAGTTGCTCATGGTAGTAGGGACCAGTGC
>JBCAUG010447335.1:0-15763 GCA_038406175.1 Haplosyllis leylae
AGCACTAAAAATCGCAAACACAACAATCATGTAAATTGGGCACATTAAAAGTCTAAGGTCACTTCGGTAGAGCTATAACACATAAGAGGCATATATACAAATAGAACACCCCTGCGTTGTGCAGCACATCAACATAGCACATGAGAGTCTACCAGGTGCTGCGCCATTGGCGGATCTAAGGGCGGCGCCAGGGGTGCCCAATGTCTTTCATTTCCATGCAGTTTCTGAAAAAAAGTTTGCCAAATAATAGGTTGGCGCCCCAACCTTGGGGGTTGGTCCCCCCCCCCCATCTGGGAGATGCTGTATCCGCCACTGTGCACAACCCACAGGGCAGTTTGGAATGGGAAAAGTGTTTACATTTGCACGTGGGATATTGTACAAGTACGAATGCTACACCGGATCCGCCACCGCTTTTCTAAATTCACATCTTCTCGTCCAGTTGATGTCTATGGTGTTGCATTGGTCACTGTGGACATACATGCAAGTTTTCATCTTTATCTCGCCGCATGGACAGTATGATATGCACAATACATTTTGGATGCAAACGACACCATCTTCTGGGAATGTTGGCGCGTAAATCATATAGTATTGTGGAGATTCAATCAAATGTAATATTCAGATAGAACATAATAAGATTTGATAAGATCTGAGGCAAAAGTTTGACAGACACTGCTCGAAGGCTTTCTATGGAATGGATTGATTACTGAAAAGCGTGTAATCCATTTTGATGTTATCAGTGACATTTTCATAAGGCTTTGAGGTTATAATTTCCTTTTAAACGAACACTTTATGCAGCTACTTTGATTACTTAGAGTTGTAAAGATGTATGATTTATGATGGTTCTTTGAAGGTGAACCAAAATATGTAGGCTTTCCACAGTTAATGTGTTCGTCATGTGTTATTTTGCATAATAAATTAAGGGTACGGAGATGTATTAAAGAAGAGCGAACAATTTTTAATTACCAGAGAACACACGTTTCTTGCTACGGAACCCAGACAATTCCACACAATGGCTGTCAAACACCACTTGCAGAATTTGCATCGGGTGTTCTCAGAAATTCGCAGCTACCAGAACCAAATATTTAACTGCTCAGAAGTGCCATTCGAAGCAAGTAATCAAGACAAGTCCACTTAATTAGTAAATCGAAATCAGTGTCGAACCAGGATATTCAACACAATATACCATGAGTTAAGTTTGTGACGTTAGCCGAAACCATGGTTTCCAAGTGGACTCTACTTTCCCTGCAAAGCTTGAGTCGAATTTGGCTAATGTAACGTTGTTGGTAATTCAAAAATATTTAAATAAGGACATTCCACTGGGAGAAATGGTACTTTGAGGTGAATCCAATTTCAAAGGAAACTAATCCAAAGTCAGGAGTTAAATTTCCCGCAATTTATTTGCAAAGTCACAAGAACAAGAACAAATTCTTTCAACAGCGATATAAAATTGAGATACAAATCTAGTACTCAAATTATGAATTAATATTATGAGATGCAGTATGTTTCGGATTTTGATTAAATATAATACTTACAAACTTGGTAATCTTGCATTTTTGTTTTCATTTTATTTCAAATATGACAAAATATTCCCCCGTTAACAAAAGCAGTGCAGTAAAAACCAGAGCAATAGCCATTAGCCAAGAGTTTTGTGCTCATACTGAAGTGATCTAATTTTGACAAAAAATACCTTAAATAGCAATAACTCAATTAATTCAAAAGTATTTTCACTTTTCAATTTAAAAATCTCATCATTTTTTTCCGAAATAGATCTAGTACGTCTAGAAAAAACGCTTTAGGATAATTACAATAGTTTGGAATAATAAACAACGGTCCTTACAAGTGCATATTGATACAAAAACGTTATTGCGGCGAGGGATGTTGTGAGGGAATGGAAACATCGAACCCAGGTCAAGAAATACCGTAAAAGATGTTTGAAATTTTGAGAACAATGTTAGGCAAATACATTTTGAACAAACGTTGTTACATTTGGTGACATAGTTTTTCAGAAACTCTCCACAGCATAAGAATGTCAATGATGCCGACTTTCTTTGGTTGTGCCATTACAGTACAAATAAACGAGACCAGTGGAACCTGCAACCTTGAGATGTAATCCTCCCATTGTCAGCGATATCTAATTTCGCAGTTACAATCATCAAATGAGACAAATAAACAAGGAACTGCAAATGTGTGGCTAATATTGTGAATTTTGTGAAAACTCTTCAGAAAGGAATGAACATGCTGTATTTTCATTTTGAGGTTGATGTGCAAAGAACGTTGAAATCTAGTTAAAGAATCTGCACAAGGTGTGGGTATGTACACCGGCGTGAGATGTAATCGTGATAATATATACACAATGGGTGAAAATGATAGCATTTCGACGTGAACTTGTCTAGTTAAATAGAAAATACTACGTTATTATCATAACAAAGTGGTGTTCATGCACATAGCACCATTTGTGTGTAACATTTGTACTGTTCAGTTTTACGTTCAGAGACTTCGTGTGCCGTAACTTGTTCAAATCTGTAAACCATAGTTTAACACATTTGCCATCTGGCTCGTGTTTTTGATTCACAGAATTTGGTATCTTGTAGCTTCTACACTTTGCTGGATACGTGTCGCCCCGAACTCTTGAAACTAGTTTATTAACAATAATCGAGTTTTCCCTAAATTAATTATAAAGGATCTACAAAGTTTGTAGAATATTTTTGCAAAAAGGAGTATTCAAACCTGCTATGTCTTGCGGAAGAAACTGGTATGCTACCACAGCACCAAGAAGGGACAGGTAACAGAGAGAATCTTTAAATTGACCCTGATTCATGTTTCAGTGATTTGAAGTTATCCGATTCCTTGAATCGTTGAATTCACTGAGTTTCCGTTCCATTTAGGGAAAACTCGAGTATTTCATGCTGTTTTTTTCTGAGGGGCCAGACAGAAAAAAAAACAGCATAAAATCCATTGGTCTGTTCAAAACTGCACCACACCTAAATGTTTACTTTAGGTACAGTTGTCTTCGTTTTCTGCACTTTTGGGACAAGTAATCTTTCACGCCAACACCCATGGCATATATTCCGTAAATTATCTGCTGTGAAGATTTGTTAATTTAGGAAGTCCTTATTTGTGTTGATTTCTAACAAAATCGTATTAAGTCGAATAATTTCAACAGGGAAATGTTTCCCAAGGGTGACCAACCATCTCTTAAACTAAATCACCTGAATCAAATTTAGCTGATGTTCATTTCCAAAATAACATTCGAATTACGGATATACATGTACCAGTGCCGATTATTTGCCGGAAATGTTTGTTTTCAGAGCCCTGATAGTGACATTCTGCATTCCGAGGCCAACAAAACATAAGCTCTCCTTTATCTGTGATTAGACATTCATACATGCGTTTATTATTATCATACAGCAGTAATGTCAGTGGATGTGAACAGAGATGAAAATATTTTAAAAAGTATTATTAGGTGGTGTTAACACAGCTTTGCATTGCTCCAGTGTTGTAATGTCCAGCCATGTTGTGTACAACAGTTTTCCCATACAAGTAAGCGCGATCCATCCATGGCTATTTTAAATGTGTTTATTCAGTGTGTGGTCATACTTCGTCTTGATAGTCCTCGGGTAAACCTCCAGGAGAGGAGCACGATAGCAGTTTGAACAGAGTCTCGTCGTTCATACAGCCTTGTATGAACTCCTCTTTAGAAAGCACTCCGTCTGAATTGACGTCCATCTTCTGGAAGATGTCCTGTGTGCGTAGCTCTGGTGATTCTGCTGTATTTGGATCCTGATCAGTCATCAAATATATTGCCTGCAACATTAAAATGATTGCTCGTGTAATATCAACTCCAATTACAATAATTAGACACAGGAGTGAGGAAATAAAGCATATTCTGGAAAGTCAACATTATGAACTCATATCAGAGCACATTAATGGCAGCATTGGTTGTGGAAGTGACATTAAGCGGGGCGTTTTCCTGTGAATCTGGATCTCATACTCAAATCTCAACAAGCCCAGAAGAAATTAATATGATATTTTTTAAGTTTTCATTAAATAATAATCATATTGGTTCTAAAGAATTTATTACAGTGTAACAACGTAAAGCTGCTTTCGAGTCAAAACAACTTCCTGTTTATTACATTATATTCGAAAAAGAAAACAGAAATGTTGTGCATTTTTTTTTGGAAACTGTAGGTGGCCGATATCGGCTTTATCTGTATGAAGGACTTATCCATCAGGTTTATCGATGCTTCAGATACACAGCTGAGGCTAATTTGTGCTAAGTAACAAAATGAAATATGGCCTACACGAATAATTTCTTGCATTTCAGATTCCTCTATGGTGCCATTTCTGTCTATATCATATAGCCTAAATGCCAGCTCCAACTTCTCTTCTGGTTTTCCAGCCTGGGTTACGCTGATAGCCTAAAATAACAGCAAAATAACTTTATTGTGCAACATAGATCTAAAGTTTTCAGTTCAGTTTATTCAACTTCATGTGGAATTAAGAGTCCAATATTGTTTTGCGTTGACACCAGTTTGCGTTGTCACTGGTGTCAATGTCTTAACATTAAATTCAGTAGCTTACTAACTAATTAGTCGGTGTGCTTTTCGTTTAAATTCATCAAATAAATGACTCTTCATATCCATCGCTCACGTTCATTGAACGCTGCATAGACAGTTCAAGTGAAATGCTAGATCTGGATGGATCAGCTCGGTTTATGAATATTTCCCTGAACCTCATTCATCAATCGTTCCCAGTTTTGGGTGAAGGAAACAAACTGAAATTTGATTTCATTAAACTGCTGAAATTCTGTGTTTTGATCTTTAAAAATAGTTGAGTTTTTAATGGACAGCCTCAATTCCACAACTGAACATGGGGAGAGAGTTGTCTTCTCGAAGTCCAAATTGTGAGCAGAATTTGGCTTACCGTTCTGTGATCTGTCTCTCAACACTTGTGCCAACGTATTGCTTGTCACACTTATTTTTCTCCTACCTTTTATTTCATTTATCTTTACTCAATTTTTAAATACTAACCTGCAAGAATTCTTTAAAATCAATTTTGCCGCTGCCATCCTCATCAAATGTGCGAAAGACGTGTTCGTAGAAAGCTCCAGCCTTTCCGTCCGGAAACATAGCTTGATAAATGTCGAGGAATTTACTTCTGGTCAGTTGTCCACTCGGACAATCTTTCTGTAACGTAAGATAGAAATTTTTTAACATAAGGAAATAAATGAGTCAAGTTTAGTTATTTAGAGAAGAACTATTTGGGAAACACAGAATAAAACTTAACCAATTGGTTTTAAAAAAAAACAGGTATTATGGTCCAAAATTCGAGTCACTGATAAAAAGTGCCGAAGAAAAATTGCACATTATTTTACCATCTGGAGCTTAACTTGTGTTGACCTTTGTGTCCAAAGACTGTTGCATTACTATGTTTAACCTTAGTTCAAACCTAAATGGTAGTACGGGACCCACCATCTGAACATCATGTGCAGCATGCAGCCAGTTATATATGTTTGATTTTGTGAAGAGTGAATTAAGCTATTTATTTATTTATTTGTTTAACAAATAAAGGTTCTAATGTAAATTCTAGACTTTCTCTTATTCCTTTTTGCTACAACTTAACCTGAAAGTTGTTCAGACACCAAGAATGACCCCATTTGAGTTTTTCCGAATTGAATTCTACAGAATTTATAGAATCCATAGAATACTATATATTTTCAGTAAATTTTTAAATGAAAATCAATGACAATAGTATTCTTTGGATTCTGTAGAATACTAAGTTTAATCATTTTGAAAATAAAAATTACTGAACTCGCATTATTAGAAATGGTGAGGTCGTGTAACCAAGGTAATATGTAAACATACGAGCATCATCTGTTCTCAAATGACCATATATGGTCATGCAAAACAGAGTGTATCTCGAATTGGACCCAACCTGTTTGTTTAACCTACAGAGGCACAACACGCAATCGATAAGAATAGCTAGTAATGTATTCTACAAATTCTGTAGATTCTAAAGAAAAACTCAATAATTACATTTGCCTCAACGATGCCATTCAGATTACAGAGGAGGTTGTTTTGTGGGTGAACTGTTTTTATAGTACACTTTTTTACTGTCAGATTAGATATTTGTTAATGGAATAGTGATATTGTACGGTATTAAGTTATTAAATTGGCATTACAGATTGATATACGATTTTGAATACTGTCAACTTCATTTTCACCCCTTACTGCTTGATATACATTACATAAATGAATTTTGCAAAGGAACATGGCACACCTAATTTACGCAACGCGGTGAAATTCGTAACTCAATTTGTCAAGTTAAATTCAGTGACTGACTGGAAGAAAATTTATGGACTGATCCCCTTCAGAATTTCCTGTCACATTTTGCAGTTTAATTCCAGAGGATTTAACTTCTTCCAAAACAATCATGCCCACACAAACAAGCTTTATCTTAAAAAAACTCAAAACTAAACAATTCTGTGTTTTTACAATAACTTTCATTTTTAAAATCGAAGCTTTTTAACACAAAAACATTACGTAAAATCTTATTGCGTGATACACATTCAATCAAATGTAATATTCAGATGAAGCGTAATTAGATTTAATACGATCCAAGGCGGCTGGCTGTATGGCACACTAGTTTGACAGACATTGCTCAGAGCTGCGCAGAAAAGATTGATTACTGAAATGCGTGTAATACATTTTGATTCTTTATCAGTGACAACATTTTCACGAGACTTTGGTGTTATAATTTCCTCCCAATGAACACTTTGTGCAGCTACTTTGATTGCTTCGTAATGAGACCGTCTCAAGTGGGATTGTTCTTTGGTATTTAACTGACGGCAATATCAACATCCAAATTTCTCTTTATGCCATTCTTCCCCGATTGTTTTCAATAATTACCCAAAAAGAAAAGCTGAGTGCGAATTTTCGTACAACAACATGATGCACAAGTCTATAAACAGTACTTCATATATTCCAAACCTCAAACACGAACAAATCATGCTGAGGAAAGAGCCTTTCAACTGCAATTATGTAATCAGCAACTTTACATTTTTTTTCCGAAGGCGTAATATGCATATTGATCCTATGACATATTCACATCAAGAAGACAATATGTTGAATAATGCAAGAAACCTTGGAAGCTTTTTGTCTTTTAAAGATGACAATGTGGAAATGGCGAAATACTTCCATCACAGCCACCACTGTGTAATTGCTGACCATTTCCAACCTCTGTCAATATTTTAATGACACTTCCTTGAATTATGCCCCACATGGCACTTTGGGGTGGGCAAGTTTATCAATTCAGCAAATATTATGATCTCATAGCTATGAACAAACATTTTAATGAAATTGCATAGTCAATTATTGTTCGGAAAATCATCAACTTCCTGCGCGATTATGTCACAGAAGTAAACACGTTATTTACGCGAAATTCGACACCCTTACGAAGCCGTAGAACTCATTTCTCGGGGAAATTGAGCCGAGCGGAAGAACAACTGATTTCAATTACTGCAACGTTTTTCTTTCATTTCTTTATTCATCAGAACCACAAAAGTCATGTCACTGAAAAATCTTTAAAACACTCTCAGAAAAACATCTTACATTATTCTCAAGACAATGTTTCTGGGTCCTGTGAAGATGTGATGCAGCCAAATTACCAACTTTATAAAACGCGGTAGTGTACATAATATCTTGCTCACCCAGCCAATATTGACATGAACATCCCCCAGGGGAACTTTTCACATCATAAGCTCCAATGTTCAGGCAATCAATGCGATATTGTCACAAGCAATAAGTTGCCTCGCTGAAATCTCCACACAATCTGATTCGGTATCGGCGGCATTTCTCTCAAGTCCCTCAGTTACGGCAGACATTTCACCAGTACAGTCCTAATCAGAACTAATTCAAATATTCTAGCCGTTCCAAAGACGTAAGATGCTTTGATGCAACGCATGTCTTGCTCCTAAAACTTTGCTTTTAATTTGCAATATATTAGTCCTGTTTTGGTGAATATTCTCTGCGTTTCAAAGCCAGGTAGATGAACACAAGTAGTACTCGATTGCTTGTGAAAGGATCGGAGGTGACCAACTTCTTGGTTGGTTTTGCCTGATGTCTCGGTAAATTCTGAGATCACACGTAGAGATGGCGCTGGACACTGGAGAGGTATTTGCCTCGACTCCTGAGAACCAATTGCTACGTGGAAGTCTCACCTGAACATTTCTCCACCTGAGTGAAAGGTAATTACGATCTCTCAAGAAAGCACCCCACCATAAGACAAATTCACAGTAAAGCAGCTAAAGAAATTAACAATTGAACACGTCCCTTTACACATGGACGGTGTTAAATGGGTCAGTGTATTATAGCTAACTGCTCCTCACCTCAGCGCCAGAGAGTAGCCGGGTGTGCGTTACAATAAGACTTAAGTTCTGTCATCTATCATGTCTCTGGCCAAAACCTTTGTGCTGATGCAGAATTCTTCATTTCAACATTCCACGTCATTTGTGCAAGCAAAGTACTACATTGGCAGTAAAAACATGGTTAAAATCACAGTTTGTAATGGTCCAGAAAAATTGGTACAAATTGGACACCCGGTGGAATGAAAGTAAACAATTCCACGATAATAATACATGCCATTACATTTAAAAACATACACACAACAAGTCAGTAAAACACTTGGATTTGTGGTGCTGTGGTGTTTGGGGCGAAGGTTATGACAGGTCGTATTCGACCAAGGTGCCAGGCAATTTCTTCTTCCCTCATGACCAATAATAGAATATCGATAGGAAAAAAGGCACCTTGAGATTTTTCACTATTTCAAGTTTAAAACAAATATATCAGCTAATACTTGGTAATAAAATTTTTTTGACATATTTTTTCAACCGAAAGAAGGATAATTTATAGTTGGGTATTTGGCCAATGGCTCAATATTCCTCTTGCATCCACATACATGCTGAGCAGTGGTCCAATATGGACTATGGGTCAGCAAACAAATGGAAGCAAGAGGAATATTGAGTCATTGGCCAAATACCCAACTATAAATTATCTTTCTTTGGGTTGAAAAAGTATGTCAAAATTGTTTTATTACCAAGTATTAGCTTATAGATTTGTATTAAACTTGAAATAGTGAAAACAACTCAAGGTGCCATTTTTCTTATTGATATTCTATCATTGGTCATCAGGTCATACAACTTCTGCCAGGCACTAGGGTCCGCATCCCATACTGAATACTATCCGTGGTTATGAGGAATATAGAAGGCAGATTTCGCAATACCCAGAAAGACGTGTTTTAATGATTAGGGTCTAAATTGCATGACTCAAATTAAATCTATTCTTATCATATGGGTGTGACTGAGCTGCTTTGTATTCATGGAAGTTTCTGCTTTTGCAAATTAGATTTTCATTTCATAAAGAAAAATAAAAGCTTTTATGCGCTTCACACAGATATATGCAGATAAGGCATCATCGTTATTTTTATCAAAATATCTTTGACACTTTCCGAACTTTATGAAAAAGCAGTCTGGAATCGATGGCAGTCATGCTTTTTCAATGTTCTTTAAAAATCGGGCCAATAACCTTCAAAGAATGAATGGTATGAAAAGGTAATTTGATAGTTCAGAGAAATTCATTAGGAATTTCAAGAGACATACCAAACAAGAGCGTTATTATTTTGGGTATATATACACTAAACATTCAATCTAGTTTCAGTTGTTTAAACTAATATATTACAGCCATGCACCTCTACTTTCTTCTCCGTCTGTAGTTCCTTTTCGAGTTACTTGTAAGATATAATGCCCTACTACAATCCATAAATCTGAACCAGTGATCTTAGTTCCCTAGGGATTACTGAAAATGCATGGGAGTAAGTTGGCTCATGTCAAACGATTTGTCTGGTTATAATAAATTCATATCCAGTTTACTTTGAGTCTTCCCATTGCGCTGCCACTTCTGTTTGCTAGCATTTTTCGGTTTTCGAAGTACGAGAACCTGGCGCAACATTAAGGACTGTCTGGTATGTCGCGGAAGGTCATTCCGCTGTCAATCGGAGGGTCACGTCTAGTTTTGGATCATCTAACCATCGGTCTGATTGAACAACTCCAAAATTTACTGTATTTCTTCTTTTTTGAACCCTTGTAAGCGGCCAAAAGAGGCCTGTGAAAATGTATACAAAACCAGCATTCAATCAATAAGGTAACTGCAACCCTTACGACCTATCAATAAAACATACAACCGAGTTTCTTCACAGAATAGCCGAAATTAGGAATATTGGCATCACAAAAAAATTAGCAACAAAATATTACCCTAGTGAGCATTGAATCTGGGATATCAGCCATTTAATTCTGATACTCTCCTCTCTGAGCTATTAAGGTATATCTTATTTGAGAGATCTAAGATCTTCATATGGCCATGCTCTATTGGTTCTAACTAAATGATCCAAGTCCAATTTTGAAGTGGTGCAGGAAGAAAAGACATTTTAGGGATATTCCAAGTAGCACATATCTTGATAGCTCAGAATGGAGAGCATTCACCTGAATGGCTGATGTCCCAGGTTCAATACTCACTGAGATAACATTTCATTGCTGGATTTTTTTATTTTCACATAGTACGTAAGGGGAAAGCTTGTAGATTACAGTTTACTGTATTGGTCAATGACATAGGTTTTGAAAAAATAATGTGACTTCATGAATAGAGCAGATATACCCCAATACAACTGAGTTATTATGCAGAAAAAGAAAACCAGATGCCGTCACCTTCTGGTCAGTTTCCATAATGTCCTCTGGTGGATAGAATTCTCCAATGGAAGCCTCTAATGCCAATATTGCCATTATTACCAATTCTGTGTGTTTGTGAAAAACTCGATTGAAGGGTGCAGAAACTAGCAGGGAATGTTGGTTTTCAATGTTGACACCGAGGGTAAACGACACTGCGCGACCAACTACACACACATGTAGTATTGAAATCAAATGTTTTGATTCGCTTTCAAATCAAAACTTCAAATCAAAACTTAAGTACTTTGCTCAAACATAATCAATTGGTAGATCAGGGGTTAAATTACTTATTTCATAAAGTGGTTATTTTTCAGTTCTAAATCTGTTGTGCATTTATTCCATCACTAAACACTAAATTTTGAAATAACTGTCACACTTAAAATGGTTATTTCTTCAAAATAAGAGAATTTTAACATGAATGTCTTTCCAAACGTTCATGGTGTATTTAACCACCAGAACCCTGAACTAGAAATCGCATATGTCAGTAGTTTCATTTGATGCAATAGTGCCAATTCTACTTTCATACTTTGAAAATGATAAGAAATGTTCAAATCCCATGTTCAGAAACAATCTGTATGAATTGTCATTCTCTAGAATCCATCTGGGCTTTGAAACAGACGATGTTGATATTTTCTGCTGGTAGTAAGGCTGTAAACATTTGTCAATGCAAAATATTTCTTAATGCAAAATTGCTTTCTTTCCACAAACTGTAAATGTTTTATGATTTGCCTACCATCAATCAAACACGCGACTAACTTTTCTCAAAAATCCTTTTTGAGGTAGTTATTTTCAACATTGAGATCACAGCCATGTGTTCATTGACTATCAGATGGTCAGTGGAACATTAATCATTTAGGGAGACAAAATAACACTCATATATTTTATTTATGGTCCCCACAGCAGATTTATCCGCTGAGGGACCATATCAACTTTGGTTGGTCTGTTGCAGAACGAACATGTTTTGCTGGTGGTGTTGGTGGGAGAGGAGTTGTTAACACAACTTTCGAAGCCAAATCTGCCCGAAACCCAAAGTGGGTGGGTGGGGGTGTGTTCAAATTTCACTGAAGAGCTCAACATGAAATCTACCATTATGTTAATGCAAAAATGAAGCATTTTTATTGGATACAACCTTCTTGCTTACCATGCAAGTCACAATTCTTCTACATGTGTGAAAAGTATTAGGTATTAGCTTAGTATTAGGTATAATAAGATTGCAATGTCCCACCAATGACTATTTTACATGTTCCTCTTTGTGTAATGATTCACAGTTTTCAAACTTAGGCATGCGAATTATGGGAATATGGAAATCAGTAGTCATTCTACACCCTGACGAAGTACACTCAGTTCTGACTTACCCGTATGTAGTTTTGTAATGGCTGCCTATGAGAACATCAGAATTCTCTGTCCAAAGCATGACCAAAAAATTATAAAAATGTTTATGGACCAGTCCGAACTGAGTGCACTTCTGTCAAGGTGTTATAATTGAGTTCCCTCGGCTATAGAAATCGATATTTTTTTCATTAGATGCTTGCCCAATTGAAAACAAAATAAGTTACCTAAAGTGGAATTAGAACTTACTCAGAACTCCCTTCTGAGCTGATTAGAAATTAGTTGCAGGTACGAGACCTTTAAGATCTTTTTATTCCTGCTGTATTGATTCTCAAATGGTGCACAAACAGAAGTCGGTTTCATAGTCCATGGGTATGTAGGTAATATAGACCAAATCCCAATGGGGGTAACGTTTTGTTTCTAGAAATTTTTGTTGTCACGTACGAAGGCTTCTGATGCCAATATTGCCAATTTCGTGTGTTTAAGAAAAACTCGAATGGCACAATATACTGAACTCCACCAGAAATTTCCATGACGGTGTGTTGTTGAGGTCGTTCTTTACAACACACAATTCACTACTTTAGTAGCATTCTTTTGGAGAAATAATGTTTTAAGATATCTGTGAAGGTTTTAGTGACATTCACTAGCCACTTAATGAGTAATCGCACCACAAAGATGATCCAAGTTTCCATTCAAATCAATGGTAAGCTTCCATTTTTTTTTCAAATTTGGCATGGTAAAACTTTACAAAAGTTTTCACAATTTTTAATTTGGTGCCCCCGACCTGGGGCTCAAGATCGTCCCCACAGATTACCTAATGTAAGACCAGGTGTCAGGTGGAGTTGGGTGGTTGTTGACCCACTTTCCAACTTTTGTTCTTGACTCCAAAACGACTAAATCACAAATTCTCTATATCTGGGGGAGGGGGTGTTAGCCCACTTTTCAACTTTTCTTCCTGAGTTCAAAAATGACTAAATCCTGAACTCCATATGTTCTGTTAAGGCGTGGTCTCTCCAACTTTGGCCACTTTGGGTTTTAGGCAGATTTAGATTCAGCATTAAAAGATGGGTCAACACCCCTCCCCTACCCCACTCCACCTGCTCACTTTGGGTTTCCAGCAGATTTGGACTCAGCATCAAATGTTGGGTCAACAACAAGATAATAATGGTACACTCCGATGTATCATTAGTTACACAGTATCACTTTACCTAGTAATGAAATATCAGCTCATTTCTAGCCAATTTAGTAGTTCATGTGCCAGCACTTACACATAGCTCCATATTTCTCCATGAGATGCAAAGAAAAAAATCATCAAAAGTATATCAACATTTCAGGATAAAACTAGAACTTATCAAATTAAAGATTCTTTACTTTTGTTTTCATTATTCTGTTGTTTGATATGTGTGTTAGGAACCAGTTTATATCTCTCTTAATCTGTCTGTTATTTTCTTATCACTCGATATTGTTCCAGTTGCTGACATATTGATGGAACTTGAAGCGGATTTATAACTGGGTTGTAGTTCCGAAGAGCTCTCTTAAAAGAGGACAGATCACAATTCACGACCTTAATCTGACGGAAACTTTTCAAAAGTTGTGTGGACAATGGTTCGTTTGTGAGACCACCAGTGTTTCCTGCTTTGGACTATATTATCCTAAAATGAAATAAAAATCAGTACCTTTTAAACAAAATAGTTTTTTTTTGTCTTCACCTGAAAAATGTCATCTTTGTTGCATTTATCTCTACAAAAAAACATCAGCAGGGGCATACCCTACTAACTGGGGTACAACCCCATTTCCTCTTGTCACAGGCTCAAGTTAAGAATTCTCAGCATTTAAAAAAACTAATACTTCAGGAAAATATTCATAAGAAGTAAAAGGTCCATAAAGTTCTACATAAGGGGCAACAGTAGGATGTATTGTATAGGCTTCTTAAGGTTATGTGTCATATTTTCAGAAATCAGATATTGGATGTTACATGCTTTATTAGGACATACTTGAGGCTCTTGCTTTGGACCAGATTATAACTCAACATTTATAAATTATGTGCAAGTTGATAAGCTTCTTAGAGAACTTGTCACAGGGTTGGTCATGTGTATCTGTTTACACCTGTGTTCATCCAAACATCTAAACATTTCCCAAACAACATAGTTCATCTACTAACCTCTTTTTATTGGGGGGGACAAATGGTTTTATCAATTTTATTTCAAGGAGAAACACAAGATAATCAGTCACCTGTGGATGAACTTGAACCAGTTCTTATAAATTGAACATATAGAGGTGACTCATGTGCAAGAAGATGGCTTCTGCTTCCTTGGTGCAGTGATCAAGGTTCTAGTCTGTCATCTACAGAGTACAAATGTCTGTTGAGAAAATGATGCAACGGATTATCAGCAACTGTATCAAACAAAGACGCAGGTATGTGGGATTTAGCTAGTTATTATATATTATACATAATTCAGTCAATTTGAGGCCTTTATTTTGGAGTATTAAGAAGTTCAAGTTGTTGATAAAATGTAAACCTGTGCAGTGAAACTAGATAATCAAAACACAGACATTACACTGCAAATTACAACCTTTTAGGCCTTGTAAGAATACAAATTATTCATTGCATTTCATTTGGTAAATATTCGGTTGTTTGGTATGTAACTTGGTATTTCACCTGGTTTTATAACAAAATTCTGTGTGGATAAAGTTGATGATGGCTTAGGTTTGTCTCTAGATGATGTGACAGATGTCCAGCTGGTGAACCCTGGGTAGTAACATGAACCTTGAACTGGATGAAAAGGATCTCTGAAGTAAATAAAAAGTTGTCTGCACCTGGAAAAACATTGTCTATATTGCAAAAATTCCCATTAAAAGCAACACTGGACACAGACTGTCTGAACTCATGTAGAACGCAACAGATCCTAAAACTGTAAGATTTAACCCACAAAATATGTTTGCCCTGTGTTTCTAAGTCAGAATGCATCTTTCATGGTCTGTCAGTTCACGCACTTTCAAGCCTCCTCGTTTGCATAAACTGCACAGCGAACTATCGTGAATGATTTTATTTCTGCAGTTCTGTCGGCTTTTGTTAAAATTAATCATTACCAGAAAACTTTGCTCGCTTCAAAAAGACCCATCTGGTGACAAAAGCTTTTCATTGCAGAATGAATGGTTTTCGATCTGACAGTTCATTGAGTGTGCATGTTTTATGCACTCATTATTCAATATGAAATTCGCTTAACACTTCATAGAACTTGAAAAACTACTGGAAGTTGTATAAGTGGTGTAAATAATTGATTATAGTATTCAACACAAGCCACTGTTTTATGCAACCAAGAACCTAAATTCAATTTAAACTTCAATTTAAATTGAATTATCTTATCTGTCTTTCAGTCGATCACTTACCATTCACGGCACTTTCCAGTCCCTTCATATGAGCGGGAAAGGGAAAAGGAATATCCCTCTCCCAAACTTTCAGCAATAAATTGCAATGACGTTTCGACTCACGATTTTGCATATAATTTTGAACTACTTGACAATTGATAAATGCATTGGATTCAATAAGGCGCATCTCTCTGGCAAGGAGAACTTCTACTCTCACAGGTCGGATTCAGTTTAAAGTTCTGACTAGTTGCCTATGCCTAAAATCAGTTCTGACTAGCAGTCATCCATAGA
>JBCAUG010447446.1:0-15763 GCA_038406175.1 Haplosyllis leylae
CTGTTGGGCAGGAGATTTCTGAAGTGAGCTTTGTTTCATGCACCACTTCACATGTTGGACTTTGTTCATTTCTATAACCAATAGAGCATGACTTAGCTCAGGGGTAGAGCATTGGTCTCAGGATCTGTAGGTCCTGGTTTCAAACCCCACTGGGGACAATTTTTGACGATTTTTTTTGCTCTTCCCTGTGCAAGGATCTGTCAGATAATCTGACAGAAACGCCTATCGTGAAAAACTCAAATGAACAGAATAGTATTGTGAATTATTTTCCTTACAAATGATTGGACAGTCGAAAGTGCGATCATTTCTTCTGATGTTTGACCTCTGCTGTGACACCTACCGAACTCATGATGTTTAGCATTGTTGTTGAGCCTTTTGATCCCTGTATTTTTAAGTTAATGTGGCACTGCTTGCAACACTGAGACTTTTAAGATTCCCATGTAGCCATTGTTGCTAAATCCAAAGGTCCAAAATTAAATTGGTGCACCGACAGAAGTGAAGTTAAATATCCCTCAGTTAACTCAGTTAGCAGAGTCAGAAAGGTATCATAGTAGAACACAAGACTTCCCCAGTTCAGTCATCATTGTTTTCCACAGTTTCCTTCTTTATTTGCACTATGAGATGTTAATGTGAAATTAAAGACCATAAAGTATGAGCGAATAACGTTTCAAGGTTGCAGATTTTATTGGTCTGGCTGATTTCTAATGGCAGAACTAAAGTGAAGTTGGCAATAGACTATAGGTAGTCTTGGTTTTTTGGTGACATGACCTACTACACTAGTCTAATTAATTCTTACACATAAGCCTGTATATCAGTGAAATTATCTGAAAGTGGACATTAATATGAGAACAATAGAAATTCCATAACAAACTTGAATCTTTAAAGTTAACCACTGTAATTCTCACTACTTAACAGTAAATCTTGACCATGTTTTCAGTACCAGTCAAAATTGTCTGAGATGTCTGAGATGTTTGTGATAATTTTGGATTTTTCAAGAAAAATTCCCTGAAAAAAATCCACCCATAGACTGTAATGAGTAAGAAATTATTGATATTGTTTTTATAATCCAACATTACTGATGTTCCTTCCTGCAGGAATATTCAAGTTACATTTTAGTTTGTGATAAAATGCTATGCTAACTGGCTATTCAGGAGTACAAAATTAGTCTGTTTTCTTGGTTTCATCTAAAGCAATTTACCAAACATCCACCCTAATGGCTTAGACTTAGGTGTAGACACATACAGTGGAACAGTTATTCTGTTGTACTCCTTTGGAATATCATCAGAGGACCTGAAGGAGACAAGGGGTGATCCCCCCATATCCCAACATACCAACAAAAACAGTTCATAAAAAGATGGCCCCAAATGACGGCTATAAGAATTTTATACTTTATACCTGGCAACTAGATCTAAGTACTATTAAAAAATACAGTAGAATAGCTGTTCTAATGTATTTTTAATTTAGAGAGGGAAACTAGGGGGCAATTGTGTTGGATGGAAAAATATGGCTCACCTCAGAACACTAGCCCAAATTCATCTGCATCCCATTCCCTTCGAGCAGAGCAATTTTCTTTTAACAATCAGAACCCGGCTTAATAATGGTCAGAATTCTCTGATCATGTGAATGCTTATTTCATTTTCAACCTGACATAACCGTATGTCAGGTTTCAATCTTCAAGTACATCGATCATATCAGTAATATGCAATTAGTATTACATGAATTAGTTTGATACATAAGTCCAACAGTGGAGGCTGCACCAGTAAAACACTCAAATTTCCGTAGACTGACATCGTAAGTCCAGTCCAGAGTCAGGATTTACTGATTTCTGAAAACAAGAAAGTCCTCCTGCGTGAACACAAGAGGCATACCGCCTGCCGCGTAGCAAGTGCTCGCTCTGTTGACCTATCCTGTGGGGGGGGGGGGGGGAGGGTACACCAACCTGACCTGACCAAGGAGGGTACTCCATCCCTGGCTGGGGGTACCCGGGATAACCTCCCCTCGTGAACAGAGAGACGCCTGTGAAAACAGTACCTTTCCGTCGTACTACGGACGCGGGCGGTAACTAGTGCTTCAGTTTCCTTTTTTCAGGCCAGAATTAAGCATGCTTTGAAATGTACTCTCAACTGTGACATGAAAACAGTTTTTATGTAGATAGCCCTTCCGTGGCCCTGCATATTGCTTATTCCAGGTGATTGATCTGCTAATTGAATCACTGCCATCAAAAAGACCTAATCCCTCCTAATCACACTAGATTTCGGGAACGTCAAATGTGCCCTGATGCCTGATCCTTTTGGGCCAAAATTGGGTATCACTTTTAATTTTGGCTGGCTTTGGTGGAGTTACGGGGCCTCGCGAGACCTGATTGATTCTCCATTCTTTTTCGTCTTTTCACTTTCGACCTCAAGGAAGTCGTATTAAACAAAATCCTCCCAATAATGCGGCATTCTGCCTTCATCAGTTCACAAGCCTTGTTTCTTGTGGGGAGGCTTTTTTTGGTCAAAGCAACTTCTTAGAATCTAGTTTCATCATTCCAATCTTTTGTTAGTTTTTCACACATTTCTATTGTTAAAGTGCCTGTCATACTGAATTACGGCAGAAATTGTAAAATAAGGCTTATAAGACAGTAGTTAGTGCCCATAGAAAGCAAAAGGGTAAAAGAGGCTCAGTTGCCATACTGTCCGCCAAGAGGTCAACAGATGTCACACCAAAAGTAAATCAGGGTAACATTATCATATTAGTTCAAAACAGGATACCAGCGGTTCCACAACAAAGATTGATGACCTCCAAAATTTAACCTATTGCCCATGTTTACAAAAGTTGTTGTCCCCACTGCGTTAAGTAAGCAAGTGATTGGTGCTAAGTTAGATTGTAATGTTTTCTTGTTTTGAAAAAAAATCAGTGATTTCCGATAATTAAAACTGTGATTACACGGAAAAGAATTAATAATTTCAATTAGTAATCTTATTGAACATTCATCCGTGAACCGTCTTAATTGGGGGAGGCTCGTATAAAATGAATCACTACAAAAATTTTAGCCAACATCCGGTAATTGGCCCCATAATCAGCGTCCACTTTAACCTTCTAATTGTGTTATTACATTAGAAAATTGTTCCAATTAGAAGTAACTGTTTGTTTGGCACTTCTGTGCTGTTCAGTCTCAAGAACTCATAAGGGATTTGGATTGAAGTGTGTTCAGGTGGTTCAGTAGATTGAAATAATCGTCTGTGAATTGAGTATTCTAGAATATAATAAGGATTAATTTTCAATGGAATGCTTGTCACATATTTGAAGAGAAAACACTGGGTTAAATCAGCTATTTCATGTTGAATCCATTTGCCAACGTCACCTAACGTATTAAAAGTAGATATCTTTTATACAAGCTGATCTCAATACTACCAATCGTGGTTTGAGGTTCATCATGTGTGAACAGAATTTCATGTTTTTCCTATTTTAGTTTTAAAATTAGGTACAACTAATTGAACCAGAAAATTACTTCATAGATAGTACAATTCTGAATAATATTTTGTTCACACAGAGTGTAGCATAAATTTTTGGCTATCCATGTACAGTGCAAATTCATTTTGACCCCCACTGTATCCGTGTAGAGTGCAAATTCGATTGTCATTATCCATATATGGTGTAACTTCATATTTTTCCTTTTAATGGACAGTCAACTTACCTATGCTTAGTGTAAATGAACATTTCACCTACCCATGAATGGTTAAATGTCCTCTTCAGATGGAAAACTAATTTCTTGTTGAACAATTTTGCTTTCGCAAAAAAGTATGAAAATTGCAGTCTTGAAAAGATTGTCTAAATCACAGGATAGATGTTTGTAACAACCCAGTCAGACATGCTAAGCAAGGACATGGCTACTAATTAACTTTCCGCAATCTTATCATCAATTTTTAACCTCATCACTATTTGTCTTGATTGGATTGGGGCATTCTGATCAGGAAGTTGGCAACGATCGCTCAATTAATCAGATATTTGTTTTAGTTGACGGCCACATTTGTGACAGCTGACAGATTATGTTACTGTATTCCCTTTAAGCTCAAATATTGATAAACAGTTGAATTTATGTAGTATCCGAATCCTGTGTGCAAATCAAATGTTAGCCTTGAATGTATGATTGCATTTACCTTCACACTTTAGTATTCTGCAGATTCTTACTGTTATGTACTTCATCCAGATAGCATCTACCCTTTTTTTTTTAGTAATTCGTACCACCAATCAATGTCATAACCAATTATTTTTCATTTTTTATATTGTAACCTTTACTACAATTTATAATTAGTGTACGCGTATCTCGATGGAGAGATAAAAATATTGAGTCATTTTTAAGACAGTGCAGAACTAGCGAGCTTGTATGCCTAAATGACTGTCATGATTTCCAGAGTGATCATCTCTAATAGCCTAAATGGATAGGATTAGGGGCTATACGAGGAAGCAATTCAATTGTGGCTTCCTTAATTTGTTCCAACTTAACTTTACTGCTGGTGCCTCGGTCATTTAGTTACTGTATTTGTGGCTTTTGGTATTCTGTTCAATTCATCACCGGGGGAAAGTAATCCCTCTGTCACAAGTATGAGAAACTGCAATCACAGAAGCTGAAACCTAAATTTGGTTCAAACGTATCATCTTTCCTTTTAACTTTTTTCTTGTTCAAGTGAAAGTAGAGTCGTTCTCCAATGTATAAACTGTAAACAAATAATTATCTCTGTGTTTATTTTTTGTTTGCTAATTGGTTCACAGTATCTGTTTTTCTGTTTGTTACTGTCATCAAATAAATCACACAAAATGTCAGTGTAGTCCGGTATGGCCGCTTTGTAATCTTTAATAACGTGAAAGCTAATGTCTGTTCATCAAAGTGTAACGAGTCGAGCTTAGATGACAAAGATGCCAGGAAATCATATCACGAGCGTTAGTTACAAAGGTCAATTTTTTGAGCAAATGAATATTTTAAAAACTTTGAGATTGAAAATGTCATTGTCATACTCCATGAATTACTTTTATTGATGAACTACATGATTTGTTGGCTATTTTTACTTTTACCATTTGGCTCAAGGAAACAAATATGAGTTTTAAGGAGTAACCAATGCAAGTTATTTATGTGCACTTTTCATTTATAGATTCGGCTATCAGAGAGGCCTGTACCCCAATAGAAAACGCAGGAATTGTGGGTTCTAGGATTATGTTGTTAAAGAGGGATATATAGGGTGCTCTATTACTATGTCCCACATTCCTCCTTTTCCCCAAGTCTTTCTGTCTGCACATCCTATTTCTCCTAGGCTGCCTATGCTTACTCTATGTCTCCATGGTCCTCCCTTTTTCTGCCTATGCCCCTCCCTATATACAAATGACCTTTCCCTATGCCCCTATTTCATGTGACTATCTAATCATACCTATCCATATGTCTGCCTATGGAAAACCAAATTTGATATCAATTTCAGCATGAAGGCATCAGTCACAAATAATACCACCAAGTTCATAGGACATAAGGAGTGGTATAGAGATTATGTGCAGGGAGCTGGGGATATAGTGCAAAGGCATGACAGAGAAGTGGCAGGGGCATGCAGAGGTAAGGAATGAATATCATAGACATAGGGGGGAGGTTTTTTCATCAACATTTGAAATCTGATTTCAAAATGTTACAAATGGGTTGTCAGGTCAAAACTTACATCAAAATCAGAAATAATTTACACAGGGCTGCTAGGGACCAATGTCTTTTATACTTTTTGGATATAAAAGCTAAATGACATTTGAAGCCAATTGATTTGAGTTTTGTTTATTTCAAAACATAATACTTTGAATCATTAAAGGTACAAAATAAACAATTTTAAGTCACTTGATAATGTTGACAAAATTCCCAAGATTATGATCATGACTGGTTTGACTCTAGAAAAGAATTCTTGACTGAATGGCACAATCTATGCAAAACAAATTGATCAGTAAACACCAGCAGCAAATAACAGATGTGGTGATACTCCAATGAGTAAATAATATCCCAATTGGCTAAAAAGACATTACCAAGTAATTCATGTTACTCATGTTGAATATGGCTTAATAAGAGAGACATCAGCACTTTTAGTTTTCACAATAGCACCACTTCTCTTGTGTAATGATAGCTCTCTGTTGTGCTCCTTTCATTTTGTTAATTTTTATTGCCATTTAAAAACTGTACTTGGGTTTAGAATGTGGTCTAGAATTTAGTGTTTTGCAATCTTACTAATGCTCAGGGTAAGGGAATGACAGCCTGTGGCAGTTTTTGATAGAATTGTCTCTGAAAATGGTATTTCTCTCCAAGAATCTTTTAAATTGTCTCAATTGTGTCAGTTTTGTCCCAAGACATCACAAAATCCACCACTTACCATTATTAATGGTCAACCATATACTTCTAGTGGCCACAGAGGACTTGCTTACCCCACAGTTTTTTCAGTAAAGTGATATGAGACCTTCCAATAGTCAGTTAAGGCTCAATTTGAAATTTAAAGCCAAGTAACAACATAACTAGGGAGGAAATAAATCAATATCAGGGTAGTTTTGCAACTAAGTTACCCCATTTAAGCAATTTATTGAATGTTTATGTCTTTGTCATTTAAAGGGTCTGAAATATTAAAAAAAACAAGTAACTTTCATGTCATGTTAGTAATGTCCAGGGTCTCCTTAACTGGTGAACTCTGGAGTCACATCTGCATTGAAGGATGTGGTCTGGTCACTATGGAGGTGAATACCATAATTTTAAGCATTCTAAATCTTGTTTGTGTATTAATACAGTTAATTTAGCACATAGATCTATAGTCTGTCATTTGTGACATTTCATGTCATTTATATCAAAATAACTTGTAATTTGTCCATATTAACTGATTGTGCATGTGTGAGGAATGTATCTACAATACCCCAAATGTTCATTAATATTAATAGCATTTATTCCTTCATTTCAGTTATTTTAGGCATATATGCAGTGGGTAGGGCCAAATTGTGAGATTTTCTTCCAATTTGGCAATATTGTATTGTTAGAGATCTTTTTAGAACCAGTGTCAATCCAGTTGATCTTGTATCTCTGTCACAGCCCACATAAATGTATTTTAAATTTGTCGAGATTGCATATTTAGACAAGTTTCTAAAAATGTTTATAATATCATGCCTGAATTGGCCTTATAATATCTCTGAATATTTCCATATAAACGTTGTATGTGCACAATAACCGTTATGATAAGTATTTTCCTCCAAAAGATCAGTTGTCAATTTGCCCTGGAAGTTGTAGATTCAGAGTTCCGACTCTTCATGCTCATGTTTATGTACAAGTTTTTCAGTAAAATGTCTAAATTAGCCTCTAGACTCCTTGCAAGCTTAAGTAATTAACACAATTAGACGATATTGATGTCTAAAGAAGTGACTTTAACATAGGAAAGATCCTTCAAGTATTGAGCAAGACAGGCTCTGACAAATTGGGGATGAAACATACTGTGGCCAAAAATTAATTCAAAATAATTTGCAGTGTACCATATTAGAACTTTTGGTGGCCACAAAGTACAGAAAATTTACCCTTGGCATCCCCAGATAAATATTTGCCTGTTCTTACTTTGCATTCCAACAGAAGACATTTTACATGATCTTCTATGATTTTTATATCACTATCAAGTCAAGACTTACTAAATTAGACCTAAAATGGTAACAAAGTGAGAAATATGAATTCGAGGACAATTGTTCTTAACCCTACAGGCGATTTCAAGGTAACAAGTACAGTAACATCGAAAAGAATTTCTCCAGCGAAGAGGAAATCCCACAGCCTCAAATTCATTGCATCTAGAGTTTCTAATACCAGATCAAATTTCAGTCAGCTGAGACCAAAAGGTTGGGATCTTATGTTCAATAGTCTCTTATATATTAAAGTAAATCAAGCAGAAGTAGTCATCAGTAGACCTCTGTCAAGAATATCCTGTCTAAGCTGATCAGTGAAAATTCAATTTCGTATTAGACACCAGCTTTTCCTCCAAGAAACAACTTAATCCTCGATACAATGGAATACGAAACACCTTTCTAATTACGTTGTAGAAACTTGCTCTCACAGAACTAGAGGATAAAACTAGCATATGTTTGTATTTTTATTTTAAAAAATACCGCCGACTAACAATCTGTAGTAACCGATACAAGTAATGACTTTTCTTTGTGGATACCAAGGAGTGAACCCATCTTTCATTGTCAGATGTTCAATTTCAATTTCACAGTTGACTACTACCATAGATTGCATCATGGCAGCAAGACTGACCACAACAATGCTGTCAGAAATAGGTGAGATGTTGTGATCGTGGCCAACTCGATATATTGATTCCGAGATAAAACATTTCGATAAAACATTTCTTTACTTATGCCCTCGTGTATTTGTTGGAATTCAAGTCCCACCAACTGCGCCTATTTGCTTTTGTTTTTCAAAATGAATAAAATTCTTTTTGTAGTTGAGTTGTCTTGGTTTCATTACTATGTCATTTCAGTTATTTATTTATTTGTAATAGAGTTTTTTCGAAATACACAGTTAGCAATGTTACCATAAAAGGCTTATGTAGGACACAACAAAACAAAAAAATCATCAAAAATAATTGCCATATCAGTTTGATGCCTTGCTCACTGAGCTAACCTGGCAAGTGCCAGTTGGGGGGAAATCTAACTTGCCTTTTCTTACTGCACCAATTTACGTTTGGACTTAGATCATTCAGCTAAGATGAATACATTACTAGATATGGTGAGTGTCGTGTAACCAAGGTAATAAAATGAGCGTCATCTTAGCTTAAAGTTCTCTCATGGACATATATGGTCATGCAAAAATGGGTGTGTCTTGAAAAGAGCATTTCTATAAAGTCCAAACTATTTGTTTACCCTGCGGATTCACTACCTAGGAGAAGCTGCAATCGATAGGAATAGCTAGTACTTAATGGACCATGGCCTTTAATGCTCCATAATAACATTGTAAACTTTGTGTAATTAAGAAAAACTCGATTTTTTTATGTATGAATTGCTTAGTCAACGTGAGTTTTTGCCTCACTGGATGCAAAATCTTCATACGCAAATTTAAAACAAGAAATATGAAGACCGGTGGGGTTTCTCCAAGACTAACAATTTCGAATCTTGAATAACAATGGTGTTGTGATCAATAGACGGACATGGGACATACATTGATCTGCAGATGCTGTGTTGCTAAAGGTCTCAAGAAGGACAGAATCTCCACCATTGATAAACAGATTTACCCGCAGGCATGGAGCATGAGGTGATTCCTTCATTTGTTCCTTGATTCCACTTGGGAATAGCCATCCAGAAGATACTGCTATTGTTACAAATAGTGCTATCAGAAATCTTCCTACTCAATTTCATGCCTGGCTGCTTTAGTGAAGATCTGTGGAATACAAATGTGCGATTGTTAAAAGTGTATCAATATTCTTTTGTCATTTATATTATTGTAGATTAAGTGTTGGTGATCTCAAGTCACTGACAAAGCAGTTGCCCTCCTTTCCACTATTTCCCTATTTCCAGTGAAGAGTAAGTTTTTGCACTTCGCCATTAGGAAATCAATTGAGGGTCACATTCCAAATGAGGGCTACATTCTCAGTGTAAGTCTGGGTGTCTTTTCAGTGATTTATGTTTCTCGCAAGGTATTCGGAGCACACGTTGTAAATTCCATATTTACTTGTATCTAATGTACACTTTGGTCTGACATTATCGTATTTCTCTGCAAACATTTATTCTTTACCTTTAATAGTCGAGCCTTTACCTAATTGTCAATTAGTAAATGTCATTATGCTCAATTCTGATTACCATAGTCTGCCTTTAATTTTTAAAAAGCTGAAAAGCTTGTAAGCTGCGCTCAAATCAGGCTGTTTTTGTTCTTCAAATTTGTAGCAAAATGTTTTTATCATGTGTTGTAAAATCTTTGATATTTTTCATTTTTAATTGTGTTCTCCCGGCGTGATAAATGGGGATAATATAACTCATAAACTTGAATTGTTACAGCCACAGATATTTCAGTTGTGTCAGGTGAATCTTACAATACACTTGGCGGTCTTAGTGATCAAATGCCTCCATCTGTGGAAGAGAAGTAAATGCTTCACAACTGTGAAAAGGATCACCAGCTTGTGGTCCCAAATTAAATGCAGTGAATAAATGCATTAGAAATCAAGACCATAATAAGTCACTTATCACATTGCTTGATTAAATCAACCAAATGCAATTGTGTCACATAAAGCAGGCTCGATAAGTTGATGAGGAGCCTGGTTGATCGCACTTGTATAATTGGAATAACGTCGTCTGAAGGAAGCTGTGAATACAAAGGAAAGAAATCTTTCAATTGAGATTAAACAAGAAATACTTAAACCCTAAAAAATAGTTTTCACTTCAATTCAACAACATAAAATACACTAAATATTTTATTACAAAAGAAGTGTGGAGTGTGTATTTTGCAGTAAATTAAATGGTCTTTTCACACATATGGATATAATTTTAACAGGATTCGCCGAGTTTAATTATTATAAATGAACATAACCACGACACCGATTGTCTTCATCTTTGTCCATGCAGACCTATTGATCATATTAAAATGCTAATCAATGAGAAACCGAAGATGGAAATTCAATTTTGGATGCTCATGTTTACTCATTTTGATATCTTTAATGCAATGAACGAATCATAATGTGTTCAATGTCTTATTAAGTCACACATCAGTCACCAGATTGCATTTTCCTGATTAAATCAGCCAATGTTATAAGTGACTTTTCTGGCCTTGCTTTTCAATCTGCAATTTGTTACATTCAATTAAACACCCGAAGAGGTTCTGATCCAAAAAGCAATTCACCCTGGGCTTAATGAAAAATGTGATGGGATTTTGTTTAGTTTCGAGACATAAATTCTTTCCCTCTTTATTTGTGTTTTCATACTGAGCATATTCGAGTTTTTCATTAATTAAATTTTTTGCTAGAATCTGAGAATTATTTGCAAATTTCTATGTAATTGTCTCTTTAATTTTTCGATACTATAGGATTTTCATAATTCTCGTCTGATTAGATGAATTCAACAAAATAAAATTTGTAAAACATTCTGCACATGGTCAACCCACATCTCTTGCTTAGCTGTTAGCGACTCTAACCTAATTCATAGGTATTTTTGCCTCTTCATATAATTCACCTTAATTCGACAAAAAAGCTTGAGCTATGAAAAAGGCCGAATTTCTCAAAAATCTACGCAATGTCGCGTATCCAAGATTCTCGTTGTAGATTTTCTATAAAACTTTGGTTTACAATTTGAAGTTCTGATTTTGAGACTTTTGCAAGTGGTGGTCTCTCTTTTTGATCACGCTGCTTTTATTTGGAAGATAACCATTTTGAGTGAGATGTAATAATCACAAATTGTGCAATGCTGCTGTCTGCTTTAATATGCAACCATATTTACCACAAATGCTGTAAAATCAAAAATCAAATTCCAGAGATGGATTTGGCCCGTTGAGGTAGATATAAGGTGCACAACAGCCTCTTCGAGAATACTGCGACACGTTTTATATAATCTATTGAAAAAATATAAACTTTCAGCTTCATAAATGACGTATCCTCCATGTTTATACAAACTTTCCTCGGCCAACAATCTTATTTATTGCACTTGACATTCAATTATCAACTAAATGTGCATTACTTTGGGATTTTGACATGACAATCACGAATTAGACAGCACACCTACAGCTCATCTGACAGGAGCTTTAACAGTTTAGTGACACATAATCAATAGGGATCCGCAAAGATATTCATCTTCTCTTGACATCAGGGATAGACAAAACCAACAGCTAAAGATTCAATTCATATCAAATCTTGGTGACTACTCAGCATAACCTCATGTGTAACTTTAGGGACAGGACAGAAAGGTTTGACCAATAGGAATCTGCACACTTCCAAACTGACACAAAAGTAAAGTAACTTATCTAACGAACTGCTTCCAACCCAAAGGACGTAATTCAGCAGTGCTAGTGATAATAAAAGGATGATGCAACAATGAAACAATTCAACTGGATGAAATGGCACTGATAGATCAGCGCAAAAGTTTTAGTAATTTCAAAACTAAACTTTATGCCTTTGTATTGATCCAATAACTAACAAAAGCAGAGTATTATTGGCTTCCACGCAAGGACACGGGCCTTCTAATTCTACCCCAAATTCGATCTTTCCCAAATAATTGGAAACTTTTTCGATTGTTAAGGATATATTTTCATAGGATGTAAGTAGTGCTAACTTCAACGGGATCCAGATGATTATCGTATAATTCCTACACTGTCTAGCATTTAATACCAGATCAAACCTCAATAGGCTGAGGCCAAAAGATGAGCTCTTTATCTGTAGAAGCGTCCATACTTTCATTCATAGAAACACGTCTTGTGGTTAATCAGGCAGAAATTTCCATCAGCAGAATTCAGGAGCAAGTTTGCTTCTTAAGCTGTTTAGTGAAAATTCAATTTTCAGTCAGACACAAGCTTCACGATGCACAAAGCTTGGGTCGCTCTATTAGAAGTTTATTTCCCAGAAGAATTCGTAGCTGTTTGTTACATTTCAACCAATTTCTACGGCTACTTGACTGCTTCAGTATGCTTATTTACCACATATTAACTATAAAGTCGATAATGGGATAGTCACAAATTACAGAATTTTTCTGCGATTACAAGAGAAAATACATTAACCACAAGGAAGGAATTCAATTCACTATTCAATAAACTTGTGCAAGATTTCTGCCATCCCATTTGCACCAGGGGTCGTTGTTAAATTAAGTTTAAGTTTCACACCGTTGTCTATCTTCTTTTGCATGCAAAAGCAAATTTAAGGTGAAGAAGAGTCCGGTTCCACGGAGAGTCATCAGCTTAAATATTGATAAAGATGTAATTTAATGGGATGGATTTCTTTTCAATAGACACCATTTCAAATTCATGGCATGTGCTTTGTGATGGTCTGATGGTCGCATTGAATTCTCTTCTTTAACCCTTGTGGGTAATTTGTTGTTTGATTGGAATTTTAAGCCTTAAAAGTCATGATCCAAGTCCGGTAATGGTGGTGCAAGAAATAGTCTTTATGGGACTTGACTAGTGACCCATGTCATTGGAATCCCCAGTTGTTTGATGCACACAAATAGTGTTCTTGAGTGCTTGGTGTTGAGGGATGTTTAATCAAATCTCACTTTGTTGGACATTGTACAACTACAAAAGTGATATATACTAGTTTCATACAAATATTAATTTTATGTTTTTTATACAATTTCAGCAGCAGTAATCAAAACAGTAATGATCACATAAATAAACCAGATTAAATAAATATCTACAGATCTGTTAAATACTAAACTTTCTATTTTATGTGTGAAAACAATTTCCTGTCCCTATTTTTAAAAAAGCGGTATCTGCGACTATGGAAGGCCTGAAATAAAGTAATTTTTTGTGTCATGTTGGAACTTGTAAGCTGTGTTCTGTACAACAAAGAGGTTGAATTTCAGGCGGATCTCCGTCCCATCTCTCACACTCGGTCAGCACTTGTGTATTCTGAAAGGTTGCATCTGGGCAGTCTGGCATGAAATTGAGTAGAAAGATTTCCGATGGCAGTTCATGTAACAATGGTTGTATCTCACGGCTCGTGATTCCCCAGTGGTATTTCGGGACAGATAACGAATGAACTTGTGTCCCTGTACTGAACAAGACCGTTCATCAGAAGTGAGAACAAATTCCTGGTCGTCATTACAAGACCTTTGTGACACGACATATTCGTCACAATCACCACACTGAAACTTTTCTTTGTATACTTTAATGTATGCAAATAAAGACACTCTTGTTCTTTTTGGAGAAACAGAGAAGAAAAAGATTACACATTTTTCTAATGTAACAAAATGTTAATGTCAACGGCAGATGGATTGAATTAGATATGCTGGACAATGAATGGGCTCACACAGAACACAACACATCAATATTTGAATTTTCTTCGATGCTTGATGGTCTGGTGCACGGAAAATTTGCTGACTTTCGGGAGGCCTGACAGATTATTTACGATTTACGGGAATATTAAAATTTTTAATTGGACAAGAATTGTTGGAATGGGATGCGATTAGCGATGCATTCAATTACAGAACTGAACATTAGGCATCAGAAGGTTACTGAGGCCATTCTATCTCAAGAACATTCAACACAGGACAAACGTGCCTGATTATATTATTTGGAAGGAAACTAAAGCAGTCTGTTTGTGTACAATGCTTAGTCAAGAATTGATAATTCTTTCCTTCGTTAATAGAATATGCCCACAACACCATCATTCACAACATAGAAGACTGCGACATACATTCCTATTGCACAATAATTTATCATAAGGGTGACAAGGCTTCGAAGATGAAGAATGTGACTGTGAACGTCAATGGAAAATGAAATTGTATTTATTGTCAATCACCGATTCCTGAGATCAGCTCAGCGTGATTTCAGGACGAAGGACATCTTTAGCTGCTAGGCTTTTCCGTGTCAAGAATAGGTGAATGATTTCCAGGAGTAGAATAGATTATGTGTCAGTAAAGTGCTGAAGCTGCTGTCAGATTAGCAGTAGGTGTGCTGTCTAATTTGTGATTGTAATATCACAATCGTGCAGTTACCCGCTTTTGGGATTTAATTGGATGTCAAGTGCATTGAACAAGATTTGCATTGAAAAGATGGGATCATGTGGGGATAACAAATTCGCAAGATGCTCCTGTGGCGTTAAACTAAATAGGGTAAAACTTTGTAAAAAGAGTTTCTGCTTTGGATTCACCAAGAAAAGTTATAATTTTTTCCATTAGCAAGGAACTTTTTTGAAATTTTCCTGACAAGCAGAATGCCGGGAGGATACGCCTGTCCTGTCCGGAAGGGGGGACCTCCCTGCCCTTTCTGGAGGGTACTCCCCGTCCTGTCCGGGGTTGAGGCGAGGGCGGGGGTGGGAAGGTGGGGTGGGTGAGAGCAGGGTGGGGGTGGGGGTACCCCCTGTCCGGTCCACGGGGGTGCCCTACTATCCTGTCTGGTCCATGGACAGACTCACCTATGAAAACATAATACGCGGGCGGCAAAAATGATCTTCGCTTCTAGTCTGCACTGATCGTACGCTGTGGAATTTGTCTGTAATAACATACTTGTATACCTAGTTTATGCCAATACATTTCCCACCAAAAGTCTCTGAAACTACATCTGTGCAGGTACACCTGCATTTGTTGACTGTGGTGTGGTCAGATATGAGCTAGATACAAGCAGCGCATTACTGTCAAATTGAAATTCAGTTTATCCTAAAGTCTGATGACAGAAACAACATCATCTTTGTAACTAAGAAAGATATAAGCTCAGTTTCAAGCAAAACAAAATTACCTCTGTCATTTTTTGACCTGAAGAATTCCTAGAACACGCAATAAACTGACCATTGGAACAATTCACCGACAAGAAGCAATTATCTTTCTCTGGAATCAATAAGATTTACTTGGCTTAACCTGAATCACAAGCAAATAAACACCATGCAGTCACCTTTAAGTTTCATCTTACACGAAACAAAACACGAAATATAATTGGAAGCTCCCGGTAAATAGCATTCGGATTATTTTCCTTAATGCCGTTTGTATTTGTTAAAGCACGATAATTCGTGCTTTATTAATTTTGAAACTTTTGAGACCGCAGGTCAAGAAAGGGTTTCAAAATTAATAAAGCACGAATTAGAGTCTGCTTTAACTAATTTAAAGAATTTACTGATTATTTTTG
>JBCAUG010447557.1:0-15762 GCA_038406175.1 Haplosyllis leylae
CTTCAAATTTATCATAATTCCATTTTTCCTTAGCATTTCTAATGAAAGGGGTCATGTTGATTATCCCTCTTTATCTTAAGATTTTGAATGGAAAGCCCATCTTGAAATGGTTTTAATCTGTCATGTACTGACCAAACAATGTCTCGAGAAAGTATTTCCCACATCTAATGACTTTGTCCCAAATGGCTCTAGCCTCCTTAATTTTCAAATCGATACCAAAGTAGCTTAAAGCCAAATATTTGCATGGAAAAAAGTGGTTCGGACTACCATGTGAGTACTTTTTGGAGACTTACCTCGAGGGTGGAGAGCGTGGTGAGTCGGGTGCGCTGCAGGTAAACCTTCTCCCGGAGGAACTGGGTGGAGTAGAACACGTCTGTGTTGTGTTCTACCTTCTCACGTACGGAGAAACTCACGTTCAGGATCTTCTCGGACACATCAGTATCCTTCTGTAAGAGAATAACCAAGAAGGCCATTTTAATCAGAAAGAATGTAGGAGAAAAACTGCACCTCGAAGTTAGTTTAGCGCTTTGCTACCAAAAATGTCTTAATAGTAATGTCATGAACTATCGGTATATTTCCAATTTTGAAGTTGAACTTAACAAGAAAACAAGAACTTGCAAATATACGGTGATGCAGGTGAAAATGGAAAAGGGGGAAATAACACTTACTTGAACGTTGATGATGAAGATATTATCCTCCGTGGTTGGGATGATCGTGGCCAGGGCGCTGACGAATCTCTGGTAGAGTGGAGAGAGGAAGGCGGCCGGGGATGTGTCGTTCAATCGTATCGTAATTGAGTGATTCAACATAGAGTCGGTAACAAGTCTCACGAAAAGCTGAGCCATCGCGCGAACTTCATTGATGCCATCTAAAAAGGAAAACAGTAAAACAGAATTAATATAGGTTTGCCATCATAAGCCAGTGATCAGTTTTCAGAACAACATAAGTAAGTTCAAACTCGTAACCACATATACGCCTGATTCAAACTGAGCAAGCTTGACTTCGCATTCACACTAAAAATTTGCTCGTTACAAACGAAACTCATTGAAATCCAATTTTTTCATCATCAAAAATCCTTTTCTGAGAAAAAAATTGCCCGTTATAATCGGGTGCTCGTGGTAACCGAATTTCCTGTAAGCGGGACCCAGTGTAGCACGGAGAAATAGATACGTTAAATAATTCTTCATAATGACAGACGGCATAACGTCTTGGAAACTGGTTCACAAACAATTATGATACACACTATGACTCAACCGTGTTGGTAAAGCTGCACTTATGCCGAAATACCGTAACAAGTTTTAGAATAACTTGTATTGTGAGGCTCTTTGGCATTATAATTATGGTAATAAAATAACCTATTATTACCAAGTCTTAAACTTTAAAAGAAACGGGTTTCGTGAAAGAATATGCCCGATCTTCTTCGAGTAATTCTAATAATCTGTCTGTCATTCAGATCTTTTATGAAAATTCATGATGGCATACCACTTCGCCCTCTTTCTCAATACTTAGCCATAAGCGACACGCGGTCTACTGAGCTGCAATTTCATACATTTAAAAGCCTTCTTGTAAACACAGCCATCAAAGTATTCTCTTTGTATCAATGATATACCCCTAATATTTGACTGAGTTTCCATGGTAGACCCAACAAAAATATATCACAAGAAAGGTTAGTCATTACCAGCGCAATCTACAAATAGTTCCACTGAAAATGATCTTCATTCTTTATAGTCTTGTCTCAAAACTTCTTTCTGAAATGACATTGCGTAAAAAAGCAAGCATTCCAGCCATGCAGTGTACCGAGCGCCTTCAACTTACACGCATCGAATATCATAAATACGCATTTTCAAGTTGTTAATCCCTCCAGATTTAGGGAGACGCATCCAGATGGCAGTGGATTCAGTGATCCTAGACTAACTACAGACCTGACCTGGATGACCCGAAACACAAACTTTACCACGGAATGTTATCCGAGATGATGTTGCAATATTATACAGATGTCTTGTTCTGTGAAGCAAATTGAAGCAAATGTGTGTTTACTTCCAACGTATTGCATAGCTTTTAGTTACTTAGTACATGTACAACGATCACACATGAACATACATACATGTAAAATGGCTGAATGGAAAACTTTCGTCACCGAAACTCGGCTATTAAACCAGTAACCACAGTTAATTCTTCAGTAATGTCAACTCATGGCTGAGCAAACGTCAATGCTGAATTACCTGTTGATTTTAACAAATTAGCAGTTATAATGCACAAAAGAAACATAAAGAAGTCTTCGCACAGACAAAGTGAAAGATATCTTGTCATGATCAACTTTATCTTAGTGAAGATTTCTCATTTTATCAGCTCATACATCAAGCTAGATCATTACCAGGTTGACAGCTGAGGGATCAACCTCGGGATTGTATTTGCACTGGAGTGAACAGAAGACTAAAGAACTCAATGGGATGCCACCTCAGTGAATGAATCACACTCCCTTTAAATCGCAATATTTTCCGAAGCGATTACGGACATTCGGTTATTTTTTTTTTTCAAAACTAACAAAAACACCTATCTTTGTGTCACGCGTAATTACGTAGGTTCATTTTTGAACGATTTGGTACGGGAAACTGGCTATTAAGTACCTGCATTATTGCTCAATATGAGTCTTATACTCCGACGTCTCGTCCAGCTGTCCAGTCTGTCTGTAAAACCGTGGTTGATTTTCGTGCACAGTTGGATGCGTGTTAACTCGATGCCTGGTGATCAATACACGCGTGCACCGCATACTCAAGACTGGTGTAGAAATCCCACCTGATAACAATTGTAAGTCTTTGGAACCGAAGAATTGCTTGTCTGGAGCTAATGGTTCTTCACAAAAATATTTTGCAGAAATTACCAAGGAGCAATTTTTTTCTGAAACCTTAGCGAAAAATCAATGTTTCAACTTGGGTTACATGTATCATAATTTGCCGTTATTTGAACACCAGCTGGTCTGGGGTCCACAGCAATAAAGTGGACTATCAACGTCAGCACAGAAGCACTTCAGCAACAGCCTGCTGTCCTTTAGAAAATAAATCAAGATGAGGATTCAAGTCACAGAGCTCATGATTCAGGTATCAAAGGTGTACATGTATCATTTCGCTAAATATCCCAAAAGGCAGCAAGGAGGATCCACATAATTTCTAAATTATATCTGTGAATTCAATGGAACTTTGCAAGTTTATCTGTGCAAAATTAATGTAATTTCGGCTAATTTGTGTAAAACTATTTTTCCCCGAAAGTTGGATATGTTACAATACTATTTCAACAGTTTTCTAGTAAACACTAAATCATTTGCACAAATTTGTAAAAATGCGGTGCTAGTTCTACATATCCCACGTGCGGACAGACAAATGTTCAGATAGAACTCTGGAGACTGCAGAAAGGATGCTTGTGCCAGCAGACTCTGTCGTTCAAGCCATGTTGTACTTATCTATTATGCCTAAGCATTATGGACAGATGTAACTTTGTCTTTGGGAATTGGGACCCAAGTCTTGATGTGTACGGTAAGTACCAACGAATAGAAAGAACATTTTGGAGAACGAAAAACGCTTGTTGTTGCCATTTTCTTTGCTTTCAGATCCTTTACTGGTGGAGATGGCAATATAAAATTCAACTCACTACAATAACTTTTGTAATGTTCCAACTATTAAAATACTTCCAAAAGACCAAAGTTTCTTTCTGAGAAAATATTATTACAGGATCCCCAGAGCCTGAAAGAATGAGTTTGTGAAGAGCATTTTCATGGACTAAAATATTCCTCACTATATGCTCTCTGTACAAATAGAAACACTCCATAATTCATTATACATTATGTACATACGATTGCTTCAAGATATTAAATTAAATGCACCATAACAAGAAAACAATGAAATATTCCATTGAAATACAAAGTTCACGGGTAACAGCTTAATCGTGTAGAACAGACATTGTAATAATCTTCTCTTTTCAGCCACACAATCAGCTACCAGGGAAACTTAAAATGTTCAATGATCCTTTCAAGAAGACATAGATCTATTACTCCTCTGCAAAGGCCAACGGTGAAGATGCTAAACCAACCAACAGACCTTCCTGACATTTTATCCCGCCAGGCACCACTACAATTTTTCGTTTCACTAATCAAATATTTCTTCCTTCTTTCCTCTAATCATTCCCACCTTCTGCAAAGAATTGGCACGATAGGTTGCCAAGGCTTAAAATCATTAGTACTTAGGACAAATTGGAAGGATGGCTGAGTTCCATGAACACAGTTTGGATTGAATGGGCGCCGTTGGTCACTTTTTCAGTGCCCTAATTTCTTGGTACCTAATTCTGCTGCACACGCGTGACCTTTTACATCAGTTGTTCCTCCAATCAATCACTTAATATGTTCTGATCAAACCGCTTCACTACTCCGCTTTCCATCAGGTCCAGTAAAGTAACCACGAACAGGTAGTTGTGATGGGATTTTTACAAACACCCATAAATTACAAACTACAAAATGTGATGAAAATCCTCTTAAATGTCTCTTGGGTGGGGGCCTGTATCCACGGCTACAATAGTCACAATTTAACCCCCTTTTCCTTGAGGACAGCACTAAAAATTGATATGATTGACCGACACAACGTGATGAAACCTGGGGGCCTTAGTCTGGGCTAATTGATCTTTCCAATAAATTATAAACGGACAGATATTGGTACGATAGCCTCGGATAGGTTACTGTGGCAGTACGTGCAAATCCAGGCAGATTGGACTGACCTTATTTAGCAGCAATAAAGTACCGACAGTGTAGACTCCCTTGACAGCTTCACAAATCAACTTGTAGCTTTAGGCCCATTTGCACGTTACATAAAGGGTGACCACCCCTCTTCCTGATCGTATCACTGTGGAAAAAAGGCCGAATTGGCAATATGTTGCGATGTCCAGTGTCTGTTTCAATCAATTTCAGACAGTCTGACTGACATGGCTAAGCACTTGCTTATTTCTCTTCAGGCCATGGCATTGCAAAGCCGGAATTCAAAAATCTTGATTGACAAACTATTCGGCTTACAAAATACATGGAAAAGGCAGAAATTATGACAATCTATATCGCATGATCTTGAAGAGCTCTGAAACGGATTTTACACAACAGAGATACTTTCAATATCTACCAAAGAACAACTATCCAGAATGGTGCAACAGAAACTCCGGTGGATCAGGGTCCCAAAGGAACCGACAAATAAACGATCAAACCACCAAACGTTGATACTGCAATATATCAACAGTACAGAAGCCAATGCTGCGCTGTGCGGAGAATGCTTTTTCACGTTCCCAACACTTTGCTAATTTATCTTCCTCTTCATAAGGCATTTTATTCCATGGAATAACGCAAACCGATCGATTGCCCTAACAAGTCAAAATAAACCATCAATCTTTTCTGCTCAAACACAATCTATCGATGTGTCTTCAAATATGCCTTGTATTTAATCAGACAAATCAAATATTATTGAATTAACGAGCTATTTATCCTCAAACACGCTCGACAATTTAGCAGCCACTTTATGGAAATTCAACAATATTTGAGCAGGGGTTCTGAAGATGGTGCTTAATTTATTTGAACATGTGGCAGTTTAGAATGAATGAGAAGTTAAAATGGACATTCCTCTTCTTAATCTTTCCTCTCTAACATTTCTCAAGTAAAGTCAACAACCATGCAATACAACTTAAATGAAAGGTACATTCACACTGTAGTTCTTTCACGCCTTTTTCATTAAGAAACACACACAACACAAAAAGCTTTGTGCCTAAAATGTTGTACATTCACTTTAATAACAATAATCTTCACATTCATAAACAGCAGTTAAATGACAATAATGACAAAACAGTTAATGAAGTAATACCAGGTCAGAGCCCCGCGGCAGAACTTTTCATACCTGTCGAATTTGATTCCCATTCTGTTTTATCATACAGTAGTCTTTTGTGCTCAACACATAAATTGCATTCAAAAGAATAGAATTCTGAATGATATTCAACCTGTTCACTTCAGTTGACTTTGAATCTAAAATGAAATTATTATACTTGGTCACGATCCGCAAGCACAATGATACGTGATGCACAACGGTGTTTATGTTTTCTTTAATTTGTTATTGGTAAAAACCACTCTAGAAGATTTTTTTGATATCCGAAGTGGAGTACTGAAACATTATCCGCTACCCTGCAGCGTAAAAACAAACATTTACCTTTGGCAAGCCACACGCGGAGATATAAGCGAACACGACGGCACTTGACTTGTTTTTTGCCACATTTTTTGTGGACTGCCTTCTGGTGCACTGCTCACTTATCATCGAGAAGAAGAATGTGGTTTATGGATGTTTTGTATCCCGCTGTGTGGCTTTTATTAGTTAAGTTTCACACAGAAATGCCAGCTTCGGTGAGACCAGGATCTCTTCACAAGTGCACGCAAATATGCTACAAGTTTGCCAGCATTATCGCAGATTAGGAAAATCCGTGGTATTATACTTGTAATTTATGGGTGACTTCAATTCAGAGATGTAGTACCAATCCAACTATTCTCATCAATAAGTCTTATGTGCGAAGGAGGAAAATAATAGATGTAGGTTCTTTGTAAATTCTTGTTTTCAGGAATATTCTTCACTTACACTAACAGCTCAAATGTATAAATATCAAGAAATAGAGGGTCTCTGCTGATATTTATAAACACAGACCCTCCCTCGCAGCAGGACAGGAAAGTTACACAGCTTCACAGGGAAACAGTAACCAGCCCAGATTCTTTCGAGCCTCTTTCCTCAGGCTCAGGGTAAGGTGAACCGAGAAGTCTGACGAAGAAAGGGCAGAGCCTCCAGTCTACTTTCTTCATGTAGCTGAAGGGTATTTGTAAAGATTATGCGTTAAACTTGAACAGGGCGACAACCCTTTTCTTGTGCACCTATCTACCTGGCCAGAATTGTAGAAGCTTTCGAACTTGTGACGTCAGTCGCTGGGCTGTGACAAGACTGTATAATTAATATAATTGCACAATTATAAAAGGCCACACACATTTGAAGGTTTATGTGCAATTTCTATTCAACGTTTTCACAGTTTTCCTTCTCCATGAAAGTTCCTAATATTTCTGTAGCACTGCAAGGGCACAGATTTTAGACTAGAGGAGGCTTCTAGCTTTTTTCCAGAGTCTGACAAGAGATTTTTCTGAGGATCGAAGATCTCAACAGCTGTCTCACCGCATGTTTCGAACAAAATCCAACAAAACTAAACAAATAATTCACGTCAGAAATGCTATTTGTTTCTTTCTGTAAAATCACACAAGACACATTATGTCAATGGGGATCATAAGATCTTCAAATGAGACGAGTGACAGCAGCCATCCTTCTGAAACTGCAAAAAATTACCGGCTTTAACATGCAGTTGCAGCTTTTGTCAGTTGCATCCTGTGCATTACTGCAGTAACAATAATTAGCTGACTGCACAGTGCACTCTGACACCGATTTGTGTATCGCACATAACGTACCATTTTATGTCACATACAGCAGCAGTGTGATTGCTTTTTAATAGCTTCTTTCGTCAAAAAAAGTTTTATGGACCTTCAAGACCAGGTTGTCTGCGAGTTGTAGCGTTGATCTTCGTGAAAGAAGCTCCGAAACTACCCTCCAATGAAATATTTCTATACTTGAGGTGCCACAGTATCTTAGTAACAGCCCTTTAAAATTGCAGGAAGCGTAGTTCTCTCCTAACAACTCTTTTTAGTCTCTGCAAAGAAAACTATGTGTAATACGTATAGTGAAGTGGGATAAAAACTTTCTTGCCAAAACTTGGTAGTTCGCCTGGGAAGAGGGGGGAAAGGTGTTATTGGGAAGATAAAAATTTTAAAAGCAATATGTACGTTGACTGAAACTGACGGTGAAATGCTCCCAACATTCAAAAGTCCAAAGGGGCTGGTAAAATGCCCACCGTCCCTTTACAGAAACTATGCTGTATTTCACCCAAACAAGGTTTACTGTGATCTTCTATTCTAATGGAAACATGGAATTTGTAAATAAGGTCTGTAAATGGCCAATGGTCAATCATTACACCAGCAAAAAGTGTTCTTTGTAAACATTTCGATTCAGATAAAGGTTACTATTAAAGTTTTGCACTTTTCGGACCCATATATTGCATTTATAACGTTTAATGTAACCCATATTGAATTTCGACATTCCAACTTGAGTTAGACATGTTTCTATAAAGTTTTGAAACGGGCAGATGTTCATGAAAAGAATTAACATAAATCCTTTGGCAATTTTATGTACCAGAGTTCAATGAAAAGGTAAATAAAAGATTAAGCCTGAAAATACCTTCATACGGGTTCAAAATCAATTACAGGCCTCAATGTGACAGCTTAAATACATTTCTAACACCACAACTGATATTTTACATGCCTCAATTTTCCTCCAATTACAGCGTGGGTACTTTTCGGTGCAAACCAACGTTCGTCCCAGAATGTTGCAAAGAGAGATAACCTACGATAACCTTATAGGGCTAATCGTTATAAAATTCTAAAGACTTGGCTGTGTTCTGTATCTTGCCCAATACATACACCAACGTCGGGTCGGTGCAGTTGCATTAAAAATTATTTCTTCCACTGAGAACTCCCCGAGAGAAAAGGACCCCATTTATAGCCAAAGAATAGCTACACCAACAGTATAGCTAATAAATAATGTGTAAAGATCGCTATCTGGACACTCGTCACATATCAGGTTCCTTGAATCATGAAGAGACCTTGGTACGAGATGCGAGAAAATAAGCATGTCAAACCAGAAATAACGCAAGATACATATCTCTCACTGAAACCTGGGAACCCAACCTGACAGAAGACACAAATGCAAACCTTTTAACTGCCATTTACAGAAGAAGAAATATCTCTTCTTTTGTTTGGATTGCACGGAGACCAAGGAGAAACGAGATTCTTCTATTGATACCTTACTACTCAAGCCTGGCCCATTATGTCAAACGTTCTCATCAGCATCAAATTCGCAGAAAATGTGGCAAAACATGAAATTTCTTCAGCCGTTACAATATAAGATGCCCACACACTACAATTGGTAGACACTAAAACATGTATGTCATGAATTTATTAATGAATTTGTTATATTAAAATAAGTGGACTATTAAAAAAATTATCCACAGGCAGAGTTGAAAAAAGTGACGAACTGGAATTTTTGACTTCATTTACATGATGTCGTTACGTTTCACCTTCAGCAAGACAGGTTGTGCAAATATCTCTCAAAATTGAATCCGAATTTCCCTCATCAAATTGCAACTTTAGCAGCAGAAATGTGCACGGACAGTTTGGAAGAGGGAGCTCGTTTCAGTCGATTGAATACTGAAAATCTTGAAAATTTGAAGTAAATCGCGGTCACAAGTCTGTACGACCTGTCTTATTCTATAACCACGGTTAGTCCATGGTTCAAACTGACTGTTGACTATAATAAGTTACTTTTTGGTTAGCCCGGATAATCAGGTAACAAAGGAACTTGCATTTGTCCCTTTGATGCGCTTATCCCATATGTCTGTGATATTGCGTTGCGACAGAAGTTCCGGCTTCTGCATGTACATAACAGATTAGCTGAAATAACAGGCTGAGTAAGGTAAAAGATCAATACGTGAATCATCAGCAATTACTCTGTGTTATCTATACCTGCACGGAATACAGAGCTAATAAAATACAATTTGTGAATATCACTGAAACACAAAAATACTGTCTGATATGTAGAATATTTAATATTACAGGTAAGCATATTTGGTACATGCACCTGAACTATTACAAAGAATAATGATGCTGTGATTGGATAATACCTGAAAAGACGTTTATTTTTACCAGAAGTCCGTATTCGACCGGTTAATAATGATAACTAGAAAAAAAACCTCGTCAAACGAGTATGTTAACCAGTAATTCGATACATTGATTAGTACATGTACCCAACAAAATATTCCCAAAATCAACATAATAGCTTTTCTAAACATCGTAGGCCAAACACAGTGTGAAGTCAGGATAAAATATCACAATCTCTGCAAAAGGAATGTCACCAATTTACTTAATTTTCACACCATCAGGCCTCTAATCAATCACCTCAACAATACCCCTGACAAGACAATTTAGAAAATCCCTAAACCTGTGATAATTTCTACAATTTACTGTTCAGAGTAGCCTATTAACAAAGGTATTTACTACCCTAAAGTTCGGGCAGTTGAGATACAGTAACAATGGTCTATTTGGCTTCAGGTTATTTTAGATATTGCGTTGACTTAGCCACAAATCATTTCAAAATAAAAGTCATCCCTAACATCACTGGTATCAGTTCATGCAACAATAACACAACATCTTACACTGAAAATTAACACCGTAAAAATTTGAATATTTCTCTAGTTGCAGCAATGTTTTAGTCCAAAATATCACCTGCCACCGTGGTACTATATTTACAGGTATTCTCCCTTCAGGCGAAACTAATTTGTCATCCAACTCTGTATTGATATTTTTAAATGCACAAAGATGTCTACAAGGTACAAACGGAGAAAAGTGGAGACTAGTAGTAATTTTGAATAATATATAGACATTCCTTATTACTCAACATAATGAAGCCTTAGTCTATCCGTCAGTGCAAAAAAGATTGAATCAGTTAATTATGGGTGTTTGAATTGCCTAAAAAATACAGACTCAAAGAAGGAACATCGACAATATCCGCGAAAACGATAATTGATGTTGATACTCGAAAATAGCTCGTCTTTTTGTTCGGGGTTGCACCAGACACCCTTTACAAGTGTCTGTAGCAAAATAAGATTCTGCAGATTCTTTGGTCGTTTGTGTGATTATTCATCATAATGCACAATTCAGATTACGATAATAGGTGCCAACATGACCAACAATACCGTAGCAGGTGAAATCGTTGACATTCGGCATACAATGGTAAATATTGAAGCCCACAAATCACCTAATCTGAGAGGACCTGTCTTGAAAACCATCTGCAGATGTGGCACCATTGGAAAGGTACATGCAATAAAATTTCTGCCAACAGTTGTAAAACGTTATTTGATAAGAAAAAAAAATCAACTGAAAAGTCATATTACAGGCGCACTCCACCCTCTCGCCTGCAAAAGACTAAAGAGTCTAATTCCATAAACACAGTACAGGAGGAGACATCTCCAGGCCTTATCACCTGGATACAACATCAGTAACTAATGTCACTGGGCTCAAATCAACAGGAAATTCTTTCTTACTTTTATGGTCCCTAATATAACAGGCTGAGACCATGACAGCAAATCACCATATATGGAGCCAGTTGATTAGCATGGTCGTAGTGATTTCAGCACACCAGTGTGGCCATTACCACTTTCTTATTCCTTAATGGTGGAACATTAACCCTGCATATTAATGAATGTCGATGGTAAATCACATTAATGCTGGCATTTCCCTCTTCAACTAATACCTTTTCTAAGCCATTAAAATTGAACATTTTCTATCACGGTATCACCCACTGAACATTTTGAATTCCTCAAGAATGGGATGCGTGTGCTGAATATACTTACAAAATTGAGGTGACTTTATTGCTAAATTAACGTGATTTTATTTATAAATAGTTCTAGATTGTACAAATACTGCACGTGAGGTATTACCTTTTACCTCATTTTTAGAGTGCTAGTCTCAAAATGTGTCTACTTTTTCGTCTGTACTCAAAAAATATTTCAGACATTTATCATTCAAAAAAAAAAAAAAGAGATACAAATATCATTGAAGGAACTCTGAATTAAAATATGACAACAGTTTACAATTCCCAAACATTGATTGGTCTCCTTGGTACAGTACCATTTTCGTTGCCTGTCACATTTTAAATATTTGTCAATAGCAGCGGTAGGGTACCCAGGGAACACTTAACATAGCCTGTTACCGTTTTCAGTGAATTTGAAATATCTACAACTTCCATAATGATCCGAAGACGGACAATATATGTTGAAAAAGTCTGTATTGTATAAAATACAATTTTAGGTGTTCTTGATTGTTTATTGATTGAACAGAAAGGGTTCTGCAAGGTTGTTTAATGTATGAAACAATGGCATTAACAACAATTTCAACGGCGACGATGAACCAAATAATGTTCCTGTTTTACACCATTCAAATGTGCATAAATGCACAAAAATCGGTCTTCTGGGCTCCACTTACATCCATTCCTACAAATGAACTGCAACTTGGCACATTTCTTTGTTAACTTTGGAAAGTGTCATTAGCAGGTACAAAATAGTATCTTGTCAACAGACCCACACATGTTGATTGCTCTCGCACCATATTCGATCGACACCTTTCCCTTTTACAACTACGGCAATTGTCGACCTTCTCCGTTCACCCAGGAGTCCGTTTCCTTCACAAATAGAATCGACCAAAATGTGGCGTTGTCACGCAAGCGTGTCCAGTATCGGTCACCTGACACGCAACACCTCCATTTGTCGGACCCGCGAGCGGAAACCCGACCTCTGACCCGCAGGGTGAAAACTTCAACTGCGGAATTCCACCTTCTTACAAGGAAAGAAATGGCCAGTTAAAATGTTTAAACAACACAATGAATACTTTCTATGTCCAAAAATACAGCGACAATATGTTTGACCTGAGGTTCCAGATTTCAATTTGGTGTATATCTTCAATAAATGAGAACAAAACCAAACAGCTGGCCTCCTTTGAGGGACCTCAAACAAAAGTGACCAAAATTATTTCTATTTTGAAGCGTAATTTTTCATGTACACTCTAAAACATAGCAAACAGACTGGTCGCAATTCTTAAAAGGCCTTTTCCTAATGAGGTTTATGGCTGTCTCAGTGAGGTCAATCGACTGTGAAATACCACAGACCTTTTACAAACAGTTTGGCACATCAGCTTTCAGTCCAGCTGGATGTTTGATGGCAATTTATCCATTCCTCTCAGTGCATGCATTGATCGATAAAAGCCACAAAACCCTCCATTTCCAATTCAGATGAGCAAAGGGCTTTGTGTTGTTGATACGGTAGAGGATATTTATGAGGTGTGTCATCAAGGTTTTCCATTGTGGAGAAATTGTTACCAGAAAAGGGCACAAGTTATCATGAAAACTCATCAATTGAAGCTATAATGGGTTCCACAAAATGGTAAAAACAGGTAATAAAACTGAACTATTAATCTTGTTCTTATTTTGATCTTGCCTTTCCGCTACCAAATTCAAATATTTCACATTTCAGTGGCTTCATTTTACTCCTTAAATGGAGGATGGCATGAAAAAGGAATTTCCCTGTACATATTCTCGGGGGTCGAGAAACTGTGCTGGTTTAGTACAGCAAATGATCTGTTAAAAAATGTTTAAAGAGGATTGAACACAAAACGTTGCACGGGCTCGGTTGCAAGTGAACTACAGTAACTTAAGTACAATAACACGAAGCGATTCATAAAAAAGTTAACCCATTCAAATCGCCCCTCATATTATTATTATCAGCATGCTTGTTACACACAAATGGGAACTCAGTTCAAATAATTGACACCACAGAAATCTGTAGTCCTTTATTTGGAGGAGACAAGAACATTTTAAAAACATGTTAGACTAATATTGAAATGCTTTTCAGCAAACCCGCACGATTCATTTTGCCACAATTGTTTAACATTAACAAGTTAAGACATATCTCTGCTGTTCAGGACTTGAGTGATTTGTCCATTGATGACTACAACACGCACGCACTATGTTTTGTTTCTTAATTCAAAATGACACAAACTGTCTTTCTTGAGACTTTGCAATATAGAACCAGGTGACCAATCTCCTGAACATGCATCATCATCAAATTACGCAACAGATGAATGATTTCCCTTTTAATTTCCATTACTTCTTTTCAGTTCTAATGTGCCTATTCACTAATCGCATGGACATTTATAGAAGTGATTTTATCGTACAAATGCGATGTATTCAACAGCCGATACGTCCATAAACAGAAAAAAGATCTTTTAATGCTCCACAGGTGACTCCAACAACATGGTAAGCCAAAGGGGTAAAGTGATATCATTTTACGCAATGTTGCACCAGTTGCGAGGTGTCACTTAATCCAAAGTCACACAGGCTCTTTAGGTAATACTATCAAGTGTCCCGTCCCCAACGGTGTACTTTTAAAATCTAAGTGCTGACACTTGTCACATATTAATATAATTCCATGCTTTGTCATATCAAATAATGTTTGTGTAATGAAAAAATGACCAAAAAAAAAGATCAAGAAGCAAACCGGTGTTTTAGAATCTGTGGCAAACCAACATGAACATTCAAAACTTGCCAACCAACACCGTTCACACGTACAAATATTTTAGCAATACACTTCAATCCAATAAAATTAGGAACCCCTTTACCATTAGGGTCCTTTAAGAAGTATTCACATTAGCTTAGGCTAAATAAACTTTTGAAGTGCAAATTCATGTCTATGAAAACTTCAATCACTGTGAAATTCTACAAAAGGGTCCAAATTCAAAGTTTACATCTTTCAAAATTGAATTTGCATGAACAGTTTGTTTAGCGTAACTTTTTTGCATCATTCTCCTTCAGAACAGGGATCATATATCACTATTGACTCTAATGTTTGACTATAACACTGCATTTTAAAGGTTTTTCTTGGGCATTTACACCAGTTGGCAAAATTTCTGCCATGATTTTGTATCCTCGAGATTTTCAGATTCCTCCCGTCCGTCGGAGTATGACACCCCATGAAAGCACCCTACCTTACCGAACAATAATACATGTGCACACATTGCATTTGTAAATGTCCATTTCTGACACCATTCAAGTAAGAATTTCCTTCCAAACATATCTTCACAAAATGTTCCCGTTTAACAACAAAGCCTATTCTAGTTTCTCAGGTACCTCCTCGTTTGACACATATTACCTGCCCATTGACCACGGTGACTCCCCAGATTGGAACCCCAAGCTGACATTTTAACACATGGACAAAACGCTGATATACGAGATATTTCAATGAAGCTCATTAGATGTTTGACAAAAATAGATGTCTTGGAACAATTAACTCTGTCGAAAATACTAATTATAATCCTGTAGAATATCGTCAGTGTAATTAGCTTAACTACAGGAACATTTTAAACAATAAAACTCAACAGGAGTGTGCGTGCCCTGACATCTTTACTTATTTGGCTTTGGACTTATCAGAACGGGTGTTTTGGACATCAGGTACAAGATTTTGAGAATTCATGCAATGGTGCTTTTAACTGTGATAATGACAATATGAAGTTCAATAATAATTACGTGTCCAAAAGGTACACTGTAACGGCTGTTCCAAGTCCTTTTCAACATACTTCCAAAAGGACCCAGTGGGAATGTGGACCTCAATTGTACTCCTACTTTGGTTACAGAATCAATGCGCTCCCCGTCGACTTGAAACTGTCTCCTAAACAATATAATGCGATAAATTGCGAGCGCCATTAATTATTGATACGCACTTTACAATGCACATGTCGTGTTTGGGGCACATTACATGTAAATGATAATGGATATCACAGTACAGGTCGGGCACGGCTAAATCGAACACGGTTAATTCGAAGTTCCACTTAATCCGAAGTTTCAACCAAGTCTTGAACACAGCCCCTATCTTTTCAATGTTAAAAAATACTGTTAATTCGAACACGGTTCATTCGAAGTTCCACTAAATTGAAGCCATTTGCATATTATTTAATTCGAAGTACTTGTAATTCGAAGATTTAAATCAAAGTTTTTTCTAATTCGTAGG
>JBCAUG010447668.1:4411-15761 GCA_038406175.1 Haplosyllis leylae
GTTTTTTCACAGACGGTAGTTTTGTAATGGTGAAAGGTCAAATTTAAGCTTGTGAAGTTATACTCAATCAATTTTTAAAATCCCAAAAAAATTCACAATTTCTTGATTTACAAGAAAACTATAAATGGCAAAAATTCTCAAAATGTCTTTTGGTAGGTAAAAAGGTTGTCTACAAACCACCAATTGACATTGCCCCCTATCATTGACCCTTCATGCCATATATAAATGGACAATTTTTAGTTTCACCAAATTACTTGAACAGCCATAGCTCAGACACCAGCCTCCCCAAAAAATATACTCCATAAATTCACATATATTGACACCTATATGCAAATTTATGGGTCAAAATGTCCAATACCATCATGTGAAAATTTGTGGAACTTTTTGACATCTCAAAAATCGGCACTTAAAGGCCCACCAAATGGCCAATTGGTTACATATTCAAAAATTCAAATCAGGGTATGTGGAGCACCCTAGGCCACACCTTTGGACTGATTCTTGGTGAAATAAGTCAATGCCATGTGCCCTTTAAAGTGTTGCAAATGAGTCAAAAACCAAAGTGCCCACTTCGATGGTCTGTAGTGGCCCCTTAAGTGTCACACCCCACCAAAAATAGTCCCATCTTGTAGCCTATTCATTCCCATGCCTTATATCAAATCTGAATATGGAAGAGTTGGCACACCATTTTTGAGATATCTTTGATTTTGTGAAGGTACCCATATTTGCCAAAATTTTGAATGACCCTGGCGATGCCAAAAATTGACATATTGCAAAATTGACCAAAAAAGGTCCTAGGAAATATCATAAGGTGTCTTGAGTCCAAATGTGACAAAAAATTCCAATGGGAAATGTCCCAAGTTGCCGAAAAGAAGTTGCCAATCTGTACGGTATAAAGTGGTTTAAGTGTAAACTTAAACCACCTAATGATACGTAGGCAGTTTCTTGATAGAATGTCGATTTCTGGGTTGTGTATCCACCCATACCCCCTGGCAGAGATTTGTGTACAGTCAAAATGTGGTCACTTTTTTATGAGCAGGACCACCTATTCAAACGGAACTTTTTCATGAAAATATTCAATTCCTATATCTATGTTTTGGTAGGTATATTGAAAATTCCCACTTTTTAGAAAATATAGTGAAATAACCAATATTTCATGGTCTAAAGTTGCATTTTTTCAGTTTTGTCACCATATTTTTCAAATTACTGGCTGCACTAGTAAACTGCCTTCCGGAATTGTTGATTATGTCATTATCCACCGAAACATAGCTGTAGAAATTTAACAGTTTCTAAAAAAAAGTACTAAATTTTGATGTTTCCTGCCAAGGTAACAAGCTATTCGTTCGGTTTGAATATGACCCTTGACCTAGTCTTATCGAATTTCATTCGATCGACAAGTCTCACGGTACAATGTTTCTCGTGGAAAAAAATAGTCCATTTTGTTTTAAACTTTAATACGTACCTGCCATAAGTTCCTGAACTTTGGGATCAGGTCTTTCCAGTTGTTCTTCGCTAGTATCTGACAGTTCATTTTGACTCTTGACCTGTACAGAAGTAAGTTGTTTCATATTTATAATTAGCTTGGACGCACGCTTTTTTCAGATGGAAACGTTTCACTCTTAAAGTATTGGAACTGATTATTATCCTGTATTTTATTATAGTTTAAGGAGGTTAGATTCATTTGATTGCTACTACATGTATTGACATTAACCATACTTGCATCACACACCAATACGATTTCCATTTTAGCCATTTACCCGAATTGAGCTTTCCTCTACCGCCAAGTCCTGTTGAGCGCGACTGGCTTCGAGGATTGCTTCCCTTGCTTCTTGTCTCTTTTTCTCTTCCTCATCTAGTTTAGCAGCCAAATCAGCCAAGAGAGCCAGATGTCTTTGTTGATCCGCATGTACTGCTCCTAATATGAGCTCGAACTCCTCTCTGTTGATAGTACTGGGAAGCAATGGATCACCGTACTTCTGACTCAAGAATGTCTGCAATCAGCGATGATACGTACATTTACATATATGTTCACTGAAATCAGTTGTACTGGTATAATTTGCATTTTGCCATTTTAAACAGACGAAACTAAAGCGTTTATATGCAGAACTTACAACAAAATTTATTGGCATTGATGACAGTTGACATTCTTTAATAAGTCCAACACAAAATTCTGTTTCAGAATGATCATCTGTCGTGAGATCCTCCACAGCCCAATGTGGATCAACAATTTCTAGATTGTAGCCCCTCTCCATAAAATGTAGTCTTAATGGTGCATATAATTTTTCTGTCAAGTATGTTTTGTCCACGGTCATATCTACAAAAACCATATCAGTTTAGCACGCTTTGTGTAAATTAACCATTTTATTGAACACATTTAAGTCAAAAGAATATGTTTTATCACTTCGCTCACCTGTAAATGTTGAATTTATAAAAATTTTCGCTGCTTTCATATCTGGTTGCATCTTTATATTAATCTGTCCAGAAAGTATTCTGTTCACCTTCTCCCTTGTCGACATTCTCGTTGAATCTCTCGTCTCTGGTCTGGAAACCTGTTGCATGGAATCAAATATAAGAAAGAACCAATGGAAATAGCATCTGGGAAGTTCAGGAACTTCTGTCTTTTTTGAGAAGATCAGAAAGTTCTGATTAGATCTATGTTTGTCCACGAGAAATAAAATTTGCAAGTCCAAATAAATAACCAATGAATTGGTGTGAAAATAATACTGTAAATGTACATTTTATTTATTTTAGGGATATCTCAGATACATTGAATTTTCCCAGTTCACTTAGGATGACTGATATTTGCAGCAACCAAGCTTAAGGCCAATTACCCATTGGAAAAGAGGTGAATAACAGAGCCATCCTTAAGCAACTGAAAAATTTCAATTTAGTTTGGATCTGACGAATATAAATTGTAATTGTGTAGTATTAAGTTTGAGATAAATGTATTGGTTGTTTATTAATGCTTCCAAATGTATTTTCTCACAGACCGAAATGCTCGAAAAAGTTCGAATTTCGAAAGAAGCATTTAAATTTCAAAAGTTTAATTGTGTGTACCTTTGGGGTAGGCACTGGGCTTACATCCAGATCATGAAAACTCGGAGATTCTTGTTCAGATTCTTGTATCCTGCTCATATTTTCTTTTTCTGCTAATTTAACACTTGTGAGTCCAAAGAGTGAATTTTCCCTCGCCACATTTTCACCTGTTGTTTCAACTTCTGAAATAGTCTTACTTTCATGGATAACGTTTTCATTGCTACCATTAGTTTCATTGCTGCCGTCCCTTTCCAGCATTGATTGTATTTCACTATTTTGATCATCTTTTGAATACCCGTTGGGAATATCAGGAAGAGGAGTTCTCCTGGTTAAATCTCGACCCCGAGGAATATGGTCGTCATATGGATGGTCATCGAGTTCATCACTTGATTCATGACGGACAAGAAGTTGTGTAGGAGATTGTGGGTGATTTAGTACTGGTTCCAAGGTACTGAATTTCTGAATGGTAGAATAAGGTTTCTGTGACACAGAGCTTCGCCTTCTTTCATACAGTCTTTCCCCCGTATCCGAATATGTGTGATAAAGGTCTCTCCCATTCTCTTCCTGCGAATAAAATTTGAGAGATATCTCACACAAAACAAATGGCTACATTTTGGCACAGAGTATTTCAGGACATTTGACTGGAGTCACTCTGGGTGATAAAATTATCATCTAGTATGAGAAATATTCTTATGCAACAAAAGTTACTTGGTACTCGTTCAAACCGGTCAGGAGGCTTAAAATGCGTTTTTTTTCTAACTGTAACTTGTGATAAATTTATAACCACACGATGGCTGTCGTTTGCCACATACAACAGTCATAAATAATGTTAGATACCTTTGGAGAGAAGGAAGAAAACTCTTCATTGCTGAATTGACCGAGCTGAAGTTTCTCCGCTTCCAACATCTGAGACGCTCGCCGCTCTAGTCTTTTGTTTAATTTTCTCTGCATTTAACAAAATCTTTTACATATCAAACAAGAATGTCTTTCAGTCGAAGGCGTACGATCCCCGTAACACAAATATCACAAAAACATTTACAAATAGAAAGAAAATCAATTTCCTTTCGCTTGACCTTGATACTGAGTAACCTTGACATTGACCTTCAGATGACCTTGACCTATTAAGTAAATTTTAGTGAATACAGGTACACAGAAGTAATAGTTAGGTAAACATTTTAGTGAATACGGGTACACAGAAGTAACAGTTAGGTAAAAATATGTGAGTATTTTATTTGACCATGATCTAATGACCTTGAGAATCAAACTTGACCTAGATATATGTATCAAAATGTATCTGCATACTGAAAATGAAGTAAATAGCTATAGCAGTTCAAAAGTTATAACCTAAACAGACAAACAGACAGACATGCGCAGACACACACAGAGACCCGACTGAAATTATTACCTATCCGTATACGCGGATGGTAACAAAATATGGTCGATAAAAAGCTTTAACTTTTGGAGAAGGTAACATTACATACCCTTAGATGGCTGACGATTTTCTTATCCATGGCCACACTTATTTTCCGAGGGGGTTGGCCACCCGATTTATCCTGATTGGGCAAAAGTACAAGTATTATCAGAGGTTTTTGAAAAATTCCTTGGTCAAATTAAAATATTTTTCCGTTCACAAGTTTCGGCATAGCTAAATAGCAACATTTCAATGCTTATTATAGGTAAGCAAAATTAAGATGGGATATTTGAATGAAGTTTTTTTTATTTATACCTCCTCGGTAGAACAGGCTGTGGTCCCATTCCCAAATTTTCTCTCCCGTCCCTTCCTCAGTGGTGGGAGAAATTGATTTCCACGTCTTTTGTCATCAGGTACCTAAGAAAAATCATTTACGTCAAAAGAAACCATAAAATTACTTCAAAGCTTTGAAGTGCATTCACATAGTTCTCAAATGTTGAAATATAAAATTGAAGTAGTAAAATTGTAGATCTGGTTTTTTCACAGACGGTAGTTTTGTAATGGTGAAAGGTCAAATTTAAGCTTGTGAAGTTATACTCAATCAATTTTTACAAATACTAAAACCATGTCTTAAAAATTAAATAAGTTCTAAATAATTCTAAATTTTGTCTTCGAAATTGATAACAACCAGTCAGTGTTATCTGTGCGTTGTCATTTATGAAGAAGAATTACTTCAATTACACAATGGATTGCACATATTAGTCTGTTACTTATTTACATTTTATGGCAACTTGATTTAATGTTTATATCTTCGTCAATTGACCAATTCATTTTGTGCCATTAGTTATGTGTCATTCGGAGTTTCTTCCCTTTTAAAACTTATTAGATTCGTCAAATGGTCATAAAATATTCCGTGGCAGCTCAAACTTGGTGAGATTTTTTACATGATCTATACCGAAGCCTCACCCTAAAATATCTTGTCCATGTTGTTGATGTAAAAATGAATTTCTCATCATACCTGATCATTCGGGATAGGCGGTACAATTTCCGATTTCCTTTGACTTTTGCGGAAAATTTCCGTCTGACGAGGTGATTTGGAACATGTAGAAGGACATAGTCCCATAAATTCCATTTCTTTCCTATTCATTTCCAGTTCATTATGCAAGCCTTTGGTAATTACTGCTTTTCGATATAAACTGGTAAAAGAAACTTGTTTCTGTTCATCTAATCTTAATCTAACTTTGGAATGTTTCTCCGACTTGACTATCAAAGGCGGCAGTGTTTCAGTTATGTTGACATTTCGCAAGGGTTGTTTTCCAACTGTTTTTCCAAATGACATTTTAATTCTTCCTGCTTGATTCTTTTTTCAGATAAACATCCCATACACAGTCAACTGGTGTTTTTTGATGTAGAGTAGCACTGCGCTAATTTCGATCAGAAGTACTGTTAGAAAAATACCATAGTGATGAATTAAGATCCATTTACGTTCACAGGCTGTTCGATCTGTCCAAATAATATTCAATCATGCCGTCATTGAACGGCAAACAGATCAAGCTACATTATCCCTCAAATATTTATTTACTAATATTAAGTGCAACAGATATCACGTTACACTTATACGTTGTTAAATTCTTTTTATCTAAATTGTAGATTGTTTTGTTGTAACACTTCTTCTTTCTGTAAGGAAGTTTCCGTAGCCTTTAAATTTATAAAGCTTTCAGTCAAGGGTAAAGAATTGATTGTGATCCGTGAAGATCTGAATTGTGACACTTTGTATTCTTGCTGCAGTCATTCATATTTTTATTGGAATGGCCCATTAACCTTGAGCGAGTCCTGTGCGTTCAGGCTGACCACTGCTGATCAATGTGTTCCGTGACGTTTCCATTTAGATTGATTTCAGTGAAAATCTTTAATTAGTTTTGTCACATTGAAATGGTTCGGATAGTGTTTTTGATGTATCGCAAGTTAAATTGACCTTACAATTAGTTGTCAATCTTTGCTTAAAAATTTGAACACAAAAGATTTTTATTCGAAAAGTTACCATAGCGCTGGGCACGGAATGGATACTTTGTCAAACAAACTATAGTAACTGAAAAGTTCATCTATTCTACTATTTTCACTCGACCCTCTTCAGAATTCGAAATTTAGTAGAATTTTGGAAAGGCGCACTTTTAACATTAAAATTCGAAAAAAAATTAGAATTTCAGACTTAATATTATTTTGAAACGCAATGTCAGTGTGAAAATTTTCAGAATTAGATTATTAAACAAACTTGCAACCGCAGGATTTCAAATGAAGATGATACTGGTTGACGATCACGAGACTATAATTGACTATCGATTGACCAATTTTTGTAGGTTTTAAAAAAGAAGTATAGTTGAAAACAAACTTACCACACAAACTTTCTTCTTCAACATGCTGCCAGATAACTAAAGGAAAATCATTTGGAGTTGTTCCTCAGGAAATGAGAATAGCCCGTTGTTCCTGTCTGAGCCCTGATGGCTTCCTTAATGGTAATCAGATAATGATCAAAATGCAATATCAAGTAAGTACTTAATGGCTGTCAATGTTGTTCTTGTTTCTATCACAATGTTGACCTGTAATAGACATCTACTTTTTCAAGAATCTTGACAACTCAATTATGCGAACAGAGCATCACGTAAGGGAATCCTCAAGTCATTTCTTGACATCTTGAAAGACAGATAAAGGTTACCACTAAATCTCCTGGTGTCAATGTTTTTTGTTCTTCAAATTGTAATAAATCAGAAAATGTGTGTGCTTCTTCGTTTAATGCTTCATTTTCAAACTTTCAACATTCAATTGTGCGCAGGTTATCTTCACTTTGTTACCAACATTATACAAGTTCCTCAAAAATCACACAGATTCATGTCGAACTTTTTGGAATACAATTTTGTTTCGAAAAAGATTTAGTTCATGTAAATGGTTGTGTGAGATTTTATTATATGCGATTTTATCTTTCTATTACAAATGATAAATTATGAAGTTTGAGTTTGACAGTACAGTAGCTAAATAGACTATTTCAATCAATCATATATGATTATAAATCTAGAACTTTAATAATGGTAAATAACTACTTTCTTGTAGTGCAATGCACTGAAGTATCTGTAAATCGCAAAATAAAAAACACTTGAAAATGGAGTGAGTCTTATCAATAAGAACTTTCCGGTGTTGATGATCATCACTTCAACGCGCACAGTGAATAAATTATGAAACATGCTCTGACACATCGAATGCCTCTGTTGTCAGACTATATATCCTTTTTTGGGGCTTGAAAACTTAAACTGCAGTGTTTGATCAAATGGTTCATTTTGCACACCAACTCCTTTTGAGCTGACTCCACAGGCCCGAAATCATAGGGGACGTAAGGGCACTCGAGTTTTTCCCAAACATACAAAGTTGGCAATGTTTGCATTATTGCCATCTTTGTATCCCTGATGTTAGTAAATGTGAAAGTAGGAATTAAGAGGTACATGAAGATTACATATTTAGGTTACACAACTTATTAGTGTAGTTGGTTTTCAGTGGCTGAGCTGAAACAAAGTTGGTAATGTTGGCATCCTTGTATTGTGGTGGGTTTGTGAGAAACCAGAATATTTACCGTGCTGAACCATCTGGCTATCAACCGAATTAACTGATGAATACTAAATTAGACAAATCAAAGAGACTTGTCTACATGTTGGATAAATTGAGGTTTTGGCATCAAAAACCTAAATGATTTCTGAGAGAATACAATTTGAGGAGGAGGAATTAAGGTTTACCTTCAGAGCACATTTTGTGTATGTTTACCATAGACTTAAATTGTCACTCTCATACAGTAAGAATGTTGGTGCAGTATCACTTACTTGCCCCACTTGAAAAAACGTAGACCTCTAACACAACAGCCAAAACTAAAGCCACACTTTGTCTCTTTGTTTAATGGCTGCCACTTAGCATTACATATCATCATTTTTCAAACATCTCAAATTTCATAAAAATGCCTGAAATGAAATTTTACTAATGTAATAGTTTTCTAGAATGTATTGTAGTCTACCTGAATGAAATTTATAGTATTTGTGTGCAAATATTTAACAAAAATGTACAAGGAAAGTGTACAGTGAGCAATGAGGCAAATGTCTTTTTGCCTCTTGGTGTATTGCCAAGAGGTCTTGCATGTGGCTTCAGTTTTGTAAATAGAACACAACAGAGTGTTAGAGGTCTCCTCTACAAACAGTAGTTGACATGTACATCTATGATATTTACTGATAATTTTTATGTAGATCTATTGCATTCGAGTTTTTCCTAAATGGACACATTCTGTAGATTCTATGGAATCTGATAAATCACTGAAGCCTGAATTGGGGTCAATTTAATTATTCTCTCTGATACCTTTGTCTCCCTGGCATAATGGTAGCATTTCTGTGTCTTACACAGGTTCAAGTACCACTTTTTTATAAAGCTATTTTGTAATCACAAAAAATTCAATTGGATATTTCAATGTTTAATTCTGAAACTGTTCTGTTTCAAAATAAGAATGAATTTCCCCACTGAACATTGAACTAATGTTATTATAGAGATATGTATGGGGTGCTGAATATCTTCCAATTTTTACATTGGTTTCCATAGACCATAAGCTCCTATGTCAGGTTTGACCTCCCTACCCATTTACAGCAAATCCAAATCACATCATCAAATGATAAACAAGTGGCCAATCTCAGTTTAATGTTAATTTTAGTACAAAACCATCAATCACAAAAAATGATGATATGTGTCCTTAGGTACTGTAGTGTGTCCTCTATATTTCACTTATTGATGCTGAATATCTTAACCTATAAATCCCCACAATGTTAACTATTACTGAATTGGTCATAAATCAGACAGTGGCCAAACTTTTCAAAAATAGGTATGTACTGAGCTAAGGTAGCTTAAGTGAGAAGTCACATGTCAGAATGTTAAATCCAAAAGTGCCCAAACTACCAATTATCTGTGATATATCTAATATCAAGAAGTAAAACAACTTGATATGGTTTCATAAACAAGAATGCCTACCAGCATTATGTCAAGCCTGAAATCTCTTGCACATCCCATTTCATGTGAAACCTGGAGAACTCGATAATGACACCATGGTATTAGCCTCATTCTGAGATTGTGGTCTCAATAAGATAAAGAGAGCCATCTAGAGTCAATATTTTAAATGAAATCAGCCTTGTGAGCCATCTGATGTTAACAGTTGAAAGTAAATTCTCTGTCTACATTCAAACAAGAAAACAAGCAAACAAACAGACACCATAGCCAGAAGATAAGTCTCTCTGCTCAGCAGCAAGTGTGACTAAAAATAAATTAGTGTGAGGAGGCTGACAGGAAATAAAATCAACTTTAAGTCATCAAAATTTCTCAAAAACACATTTTGTGAACATTTTGAGGGATTTGGTGACAAATTCTACTAAGTGAGACTTGAGCCCTTAACTTCTGGATTTCCAACTGGATGCTTTGTCAACAAAGCCAGTTGACATCTCAGGCAACTGATTTTTGTGCAATGCAAGGAAATGAAGTGGTTAATGATGGCACCTATCATTCCAATGAAGACTTTAGTAAATGTCATTGGAAAACAAATTGCAAAGTACATATTTATCAAATTTAGTTCTTTTGGGTCCGAAAATGTGCAAGAGGAAATTTGCCTCTGGCTGTCCCTTAGTAAATATTTTCCTGTTTCACACATAATTTATTATATCTTCTTCAGATCACCAATTGACATTGAGCCCCTATCATTGACATTTCATACCATAAATGGATACTTTATCCACTGACCTACCCTCATGTTGAAAATTATTCGATGTTGGATAGCAGTAAAATTTTTCAAAAAGAAAAAATATATCAGAAAAAAATATTTTTGGACCTTTGTGCAAATTTAGTACTCAAAAATCAAGTTACAAACACACTTAAATCAAACTACAATAAAATTGAAAATTACTCAAATGGCTACATTTCAGACTGACTGTACACCAAAAAAAAATTGCTCATTATTAGGACATATTATTACATCCTAATGTCAATTTATGGCTCAAAATTCCAAATACTCTTTGTTTTAAATATTTCTGAATTTTTTGACATCATAAAAATCAGCAATTAATGGCCTAGCAAATCAGTCACATATTCAAAAATCTAAAATATGACTTGTAGAGCACCTTGGGCTACACCTATGAACTGATTCTTTATCAAATAAGTAAATGCCTGGTACCCTTCAAGCCATCACAAATGTAGCAAAAAGTGAGCTTATAGTTTGACAGCCTGCAGTGCCCACTTAAGCATGTCACCTTCCCCCAATACATTGTAGCCTATATACCTATCCTCCTTAGACCAAATTAAAAATAACCCTGCAATGGGATGAGATGGTTCAAGTAATAAGTTATGTGTCAAAATGTCAAATTATCAAAAAGATGTCAAAGGTCATAAAAAATCCTTAAAATAATCATAAAATTTTGTTTTTGACCAATTTTGATGAATTTCATATGTAACATCAAAATTAACATCATTATGTTTGAACCTCATTGTGTTGGTTTTTTGTAAACCTAATCTATAGTCCAGCTTTTTGACTTTTTGACATCTTTTTGACAATTTGACATCTTTTTGACATTTTGACACATGACTTATGACTTAAACCACCTCAGACCATCACAGGGCTATTTTATTATTCAAATTTTCCCTAAATTATAAACTGACAATGTTGCCAACAAAGGCTTATATGGGAAAGAGCAAAATAAATTCAGCCAGAAATTGTCCCCAATGGGTGATCATCACTCTAATGTTCTACTGACTGTGCTAGCCAGGTATGTGTTGGACAGGAGATTTCTTAAATGAAATGTTTCAAGCACCACTTCACATTTTGGACCTTGATCATTTCTGGAATCA
>JBCAUG010447779.1:0-15761 GCA_038406175.1 Haplosyllis leylae
CCTGGCCTTAATCTGTCAAATGTCTCAATCTCCATGGAGATCAATGACTCTTTGCACACTTTAAAAGACTCCATCTTAAGAGAAATTTCAAAACTAAGAAATACGGACAGAATCTTGATTTGATTTGCAGCAGTAACTCTCAGAAATGAATTTAGAATTATTTATAACATTCTGGCTGGTTTTTGCTTAATATTTCAGCCGACAACAGCTGGTCAGTTTGAGAAGATGACACCGGAAGGAATAATAATTGGCCACGCTTATGGTATCACGAGCGTGAGCACAGTCTGCACTACAACTCGGTCAGGTCTGTGTCACTTCAGTGGCTTCGTTTTCTTTTTTTCTTTGGAGTTATGTTTGTGTATTGATAGCACCATATGGGATGTAAAACTTGAACCTATTGGTTACAAGATCAGAATGCTAGCCGATCCACGAAGCTCAGATGCTGAAGAGCGCCTGTGTGAAGCATACAAGTGAGGATCCTAACCCTGGCTATGAAATCTACGGCAGATCATTACTAGCAATCATCTCTCAGTTAGCCAATAACATTTGTTATACTAAGCATTGTTGAGGTGTTAATGCACAAAATAGCATTGTAAATTAGCAACCGTGCAAATAATTGGACAGTCGAAAGTGCGATCATTTCTAGTAATGGTCACTAGAATTCGAGAGTTCCAAAACAAAATTCGGGGGAATTCATTTGGGGAATACAGACATACAATTGGAAACACGCGATGAGGACCGAAAGCTTGTTTGCATTGAAACTTACTTTATTGAAGAGTAAAACAATCCTTGTTGTTTAGGTGGACAGGCATTATCTAACTTCCAATCGGACAAAAGACACTTGGTTCGGTTGCGGAATCCTTGGGGATTTGGCGAATGGAACGGACGATACAGCGATTCGTACGTTTAGCTATTTCAAAACATTCTGCATATCAATAAAGTGTATACAATTTTGAAATGCATTGGGGTCTATGGAGAGTCTTGCACTTCGTTCGGTTAATTGGAATCAAATTCTTAGCCATGTCGCAGATCAGAATTGTGTAGCAAAGTTTCATGTGTTTCTAATGTTACCAAAAACGGAAAAGGTTGCATTGAGTGTCAGTGGTGACTGATCTCGGTACGCAACCAATTCCTTATTGTTCATTCACGCTGGCCTGGCGGGAACTACACTGAAAAGTTCATTTAATATATGTCAGTGATCTTGGTCTTAATCCTGGTAAGAATGGATTCCAACCCATTCATCGATACGAGATCATTGCAGTTTGATCTTCATTGTGAACTTCTCAATATAGGTCTCGTCAGTCATTGAATGAACCAACTCGGTTGGGTGGGACATCAATGTTTCCTGGTATCCTCTTGGTTAGGTTCGCTGTGCCATTGGCGTTACGCCTCTTGCGCTCACGCAGGAGGACTTTATTGTTGCTTTGATATTCCAGTTCTCCAGAATGGAATGCTATTGACGAAGATTGCAAGAAAAGAATCGGTTTGGTCTTCGAAGATGATGGAGAGTTCTGGTAATTGTTTGTCTTAAGCACCTAGAAAAGGCCATGTTCGTTGCAACAAATTGGTAAAAACAACCGTAATTTTCACGCTATAGTTTTGTCCTCTTGTGTGTTCGCAGAATGTGAATGACAGTCAGACCTTTCCACTAAGGATATTCTTAGTCTACAACTTACTGTGTGGAACTGGTTTCTAATACTTGATGTTTTCGTGCAGGATGCTCATGGAGGACTTCTGTAAACATTACAATCAGATGTCATTCTGTCACCGTGTCGAGGGAATGCAGGGTTCAGTCATCAGTTCACAATGGATTGGACACAGTGCTGGTGGCTGTGATAAGTTGCCACAAACATTCCTTAACAACCCACAGGTAAATCTCCTGTGTGACGTATGTTGGGGGTTAGTTGTGAAATGTCACGAAATTGCTTAGTTATTTTATTTTTGGTAATCGTAGAAGTGATAGATACAACTAAAGAACTTCAACAATTCGTTGTCTTTGCAATCAGCGCTAATCCGCCAATGATATTCATAACTTGGTGCAAAAGTTTCAAGCTGTATTGAAGAATATTGGCTGGAAAATATGTCAGCACTCCTTGCTTTTGATCGTGTAAAGGTCTGTTCACATGGTTTGACAGTTACTGTGACTGAGTTTGATGCAAATAAAAGGTTATATGATTTCAGTTGAGTCTTTCGTAAATAATCAACAATAAAAAAATGACATATCTGTTGGCTACACTTATTTGCCTTATCTTAAATTGGAGTCATCAACAACATTTGGAGAAGAAACACCATAATATACTGATTAATATTATACATATTAAAAGAAAAGTGTGTCTCATGCAGAGCAGATAATTGTTACCAAAAATGAAACACAAAGTTGACTGATGTCAGATGTGTCAACATTGCCAACGTTGGTTTATTTATCAAAACCTCGTATGGGAATGTTCACAAGGTCCAACAATGACAATGACATAATCTTGGAATGGGTTGCAAGGATATCAATGAGAGTGCGCGAGAACGGGCTTTGTCACTGTCCCTCTCAGAAAGATAGGGGCTTGAAAGTTTCGGAATTTTTTAAAATGAGTGACTTTATAGGAGGTAGCTTCAAACTAAATTCGTCTTCTTTCATAGATTTGCTTTGATGTGACGGCAGAAGAAGACGAGGTGCTATTGGGTTTAACAGTGAAAACTGGTCAGGAGCAGGGAGATCTCAGACGACATCAACTTGGCATTTATGTGTTCAGGGTTGGTTCTTCAAAATATTGCATTTTTGGAGGCCAGATCATAGTATTCATTGTCACTATTCATTTTATTTTCCAAAACAGAATCAGAAAGCATCTTTAGCCATTTCTGTTGTTTTGGTCGCAGGTAGAATGGAACCGCAGTTATAGAACCCATGAGATGCGGGAGATCGTAGCGCAGAAGATGAGACTGAGTTTTACTGTGGGATTGCGGTGTTACCTACGACAGGGACGCTACATCATGATTCCTTGCACTAAGAGACGCGGGGTGGAGCGGGAATTCATTGTTCGCGTCTTCACTTCTCAACCAAATAACGCATGGTAACCAAGACAATGCTTGATTGTCCTTTTGAAAGTAAACCTACGTTCAAAATTTGAACTCCTGAGCACGAGTTAAATGAGTCTTCTTTGGAGGACAATTTTTATATGTGGTGTGAAAATGGACTATGGTTTTGGATCAGTGTGTAACATTCCCACACCGACTTGTACACCACATGTAGGGAATTAGAAGATGTAAGAGCAGAGGTTGATTTTATACCGAGGTTGATAACGAAGATCACAGTGATTAATGCCGTCCATCTCAGAAACAGAATGGCCAGTGTAGTTGGTGCGTAAACACCCAAAATATTCTGTTTTAGAACTTCATTTTGTCATCTTTGCTTTAGAATGTTAACCACTCAGTGATATCAGTTGTGGTTGTAGGTTAGTTATCTACTTTTGGCCCTCCCAAATCAATTTTGAAATAAAACAATAGTTCGTGGCAACGAATCTCTCGAATCATACACATTTTCATTGGTACCAATGAATTATGTTTGTTTAAATCGTTTGGTTTTCAGGTAGTAGGCTGTTTGTGTACATACACTGTGAAGACAGCGAAGCTCAGTCGCATATTGTCAGGGAAACCTTCAATCCAGTGTGGAACGCCGAGTTCATATTCTACAGAACACAACCTCGAAAAAATCCCATAGTTATCCAGGTAAGTAATGACGAAAACAAGGTATTATTATTACCGCCCGCGTACGTAGCCACAATTGTTTGTCATAGCCGTTTTATTTGATAAAATTTAAGCAAAAGAGAATTTGATTATAATTCCTGTAAAAATTTAATGAAGAGTGTTGTCAAAACTGTTAAAACTTTTTTTAGATTCTGCTTCATTTCGACGATATGAATAATTGGAATAATAGGTTTTTTTTGCAGATCTGGGATGACATGATGTTTCTGGGAATGCACAAGATGATCGCAGCCGAGCTGTGGGACCGTGAAGTGTTTGAGCTCAACCTGTTGAACAAAGCTAAAGTGGATGTTCCCGGCTCTGTCCTCATTGAGATAACTAACACCGTGGATTTCACCAAACATTGAAAACAGACCCAACTACGCAAAGACTGAAGGTCTGTTTACACCAAGCGATCATGTGTTCGGTTCGGCTAAGGTACTTCATAAAGTCTGCGTTTGCAAGAACGAAGTCAACTCAACACGTGCTAGTGTCACAGCTAACATTTGCTTCTGCGTTAAGTAAATAGGAATTTTACATGCTCCTGAAACGCAAACGTTAGGTGTGAACCGGCCTTTATCACAATCGGTAATATATTCCGTCATAGTTATCGTTTGGCAAAACTACTGCTACTGTAAATCTGTAGAAATTGTTTTCACATATGATGAATCAAGTACGGGATCTCAAATGGCGATCCTTCAAAAGTAGTTAGTTGCTAATTTGCAACACCTAGGCGCTACATTCAAAGTGGCAAAAACGTGCCCTGGTCCGAGGAAAACAGATAATAGCCCAGAAAAAGTTTACCCACGAAAGTAAGGTATCCTCTCAACACATACTAGTAAAAAGTAGGTTATTCCTTTTGCTGTGATAGAGCTATACTGTGATACAAAAGTATTGTTATTTTTTATTTATTTTCAAATATGTTTTAACAATAAAAACAAAAGTAAATATTAATTTTTATCGTATTTATTAGATTCATTCGAGCTTTCTCTAAATTCGAACTTCTCTGATTAGACCAAGTAGACAAATACTGTTTAACTTATTTTTAGGAGCCAAAAGAAATTGAAAAAAAAAATAACTGCAATACTTACTCATTGTCTTGGTTCATTTGTTATCTAATTGGATCAATTTCACAAGATCAAATTTTGAGAAATCTTGATCAAGTTATTTGGAACTAAATGTGATAACAATAATGGAGTCATCACACTAAGCGTGACCAGGACCAGAACTATGGAGGACAATACGTTCCAGTGACTGTTCCGGTTGAGGTGTAATGTAAAAGCTTACACACGGGACCATACAATCCATTTGTTCCCGGTCCCTTCCCGGCTGCGCCCAGTGAGAAGACTCCATAATAACATCTTAATAAGAGAACAAAAACGTATCTTAAATTAATCAAAAATCTCGTACATAGCGTGAGACATGCGATAAACACAGTTGCACATATTTTTTGTTGTAACCTAAAACATAATCAGTTCACGTCTTCTTTTGAGACAGACTCAATACTCTCCGAACCCCCCCCACTCCTCCTCCTGGCCATATATTTGTTGTTACATTTTTATGGGAAAGGTAAAATAGCAGCATTTGCATCTTTTTCAAGAAGACGTTTGCCCCATTCTCTTGGAAATTTTACATCTATCAAAAACGTTTACCATAAAAATAAAAAATATACATTTGACTATAATTTGCACAAGATATAAATCACAAAATTTGAACTCTTCAAAACCCCATTTCGAATAACCTTGTAACCTCCAAAATATTAAATCAATTTGTCATTTCAAAGTAGTCGATAGGATCGTCCTTTGGTTTCGCTGTTGAACTGCCACGAGATGGTGTTGAAGCGGCCCTGGAAGCAACCGAAGCCCACGGTGCGGGTTTAGTTGGACCAAGCGGAGGTGCGTTCGTCTGTAATGGACCCCAGGCGGAGCCACTGCCAGATCCGGCAGTATTTGAACTGCTTGACATGGCAGCAGGTTTTCCCCATGCGTTGCCTCCCAACACCTTAGTGCTCTGTTTTAGCGCTTGTTGCGATGACCTGTGCATTACAAATAAATCACAAAGATGTAGAAAGTAGCAGTGAGATTACTTGCATAAGCATTCTCATACATCCTAAGGATTTGAACAACTGGTCCAGGGTGGAATTTAAAACTTACCGTATGTCCTTTTCTTTACTGCCTAGAGGAATGGGAGCTGACAGCACTTTACCATGCATGTCCCTCTGTACGACCTGGGTTAACGACACATTTGGATGCCAACACTTGTCCCTGAAAAAAAGATCACGTGTTTAAATCATGTTGCTTCCTATCTTGGCGGATCACATCGCTACTGGTCCATGCATTCAATCAGTCCGTGTAAAATGCGACACCCCTACAACTTATGGTCTCAAAGACAAAACACCCGAGATAAATCTCTTCAATACTCAGATCAAAAATGGCAAACAAGCTTCTGGAAACTCCATGCCAACGTATAAGTTTTACGTCTTTCCTCCCAACAAAGCAAGTTCTTCAGCTTATCAACACAAGTATGTATTACACTCACTTGTAAGCAGTGGCGACGACATTTTTGTTGGGTTCTTGGTCATAGCTCTGTGTCTCACAACCGTAGAACTCGGCTAACTCGTGTACCACACGGCGTTGCACCTGAAGGAATGAAAATCAGTCACCTTACACATCAATAATAATACACTTGCACAACGGACTGTAACACTCGCCTCAGAAACAAAAGTAATACTTGTCAGCATTGTGTTACGCCTGCACCGTCGTTTCTGGGTTTTTTCCTTAACAAGAGAACAACATAAGAGAGCCATCTAGTGTTAATTTTTGAAATCAGTCTCGTGAGCCATCTGTTGTCATGGTTAAAATTAAATTCTCTGTCTACAACTAAAAGGTCGCTACTAAAAAGTAAATTTTGGTGATAACAGAAGGGATTACCTGATTTGCTGGTGGGAAGGCATGACTTCGTTTTGACTGCTTTGATTGCTGAGCGCTGTGCACCAGGTCGGACAGAGCCTTCTCCACTTTAGACACGTAGGCGGTGTATTTCCTACAAGACGAGAAGGGCAAGTTTGAATTGATACTCCTGGTAGTGTATTTACATTTGCGATTGTGCATCTGCACGAAATCAGCAGTGATTCTTGACGTGTGTGTTAACCTGAAGTCTTACTGTTCAGACACACGCAAACGTAAAATATAACTTTGGGTGTGAATGGTCCTTTACCATGGAAGAAACATTGACAAACACGAAACAACTGTAATATCAGCACGGAAACAAAAACAAATATGACATTTAATATTCAGACAAACCTGGCTGAATCCTTAAGAAATTCCGTGTATGATGGCGCACCAAGTTTTCCGCTGACATCAGGGTTTTTTATCTCCAAGGCCAAAGCAAGACGCTTGTTTCTCTCTATCAGAGCGCACTGTTCAGTGCATTCCAACCTGTTGGTTAAAAGTGGTGTGTTCTTAAATATATGAAAATGAAAGTCTGATCAACCAGTCCATTCTGATTGATGTCTAAAAGTTCAGTTTTTCATTGACATTTGTCACTCTTGCCAACATTTAACATAACTCTAAGAACGCTTGTGTCTTCATTTTCAAATGGTATGACAGAAGCTTACATCCGGTTGTACGCTTTTATCGAACAAATTACCTCCAAAACACATCTTTATTTCTCAGTTGTTGACAGGGAAAGGGAATATTTCTTGTCACTTACTGTCTGGTTTTTTTCTTCGTGCCGTCCGATCCGGTCAGGTGACTGATGTCTATAGATTGGCCCGACTGCATATCCGCCATCTTCATCGCCATCATCATGGATGCCATCCTGTCAAAAGGAACTTTATTGGTCATGAATCAATATTATTTGTTATATCGAATAAGTGCTTAGCACAACACGGCTGTGTTTTTAGGATGGAATGCAGGTCCGAAGTTCCAGGAAAAGGTATGGTTTTGATGGCTTTTGCTACAGCTGTTGTAGTTCTGAATGTTCTACGACCTTGGTTAGCACAACACACTCCGAACATTACTTATCGTGAGGCATATTCGTACCACTCTCCATACCGCACAACGCACCTGTTGTAATCCTTATTTTCGCCACCGATCATACACATTGCGTTGCCTGTTCTGTTGCCGCACTTGCATTTAATTGTTATCTGAAAGAATTAAAAGATGATACGGATCAATCTTGCATAACGATCTATTCTAATTCTCTACGCAAAGGGATTTCATACATTTGGTCCCAGTGTGCACTTACCCATCCACTGTCCCAAGAGAAACGTCCACATCTTTGACTTTGTTAGCGAGAATTTTTTTTCGTCTCATCGTTGAATAATACACACATAATTTACGGTCGATAGGGCTTTGATATTTGGCACGTTTATTAATGGCGTGAGGTGCGCAGTTACCTTGGTCTGGCACGCTGTTTTCGGACACGGACTGTTTCCATGACACGGGTTCCCGCACGGGTGCCCGCATTCCTCACGTGGTTTCGTACACGGTTGAGTACACGTCTCCTCTTCACTCGTACATGTGCCCTGCAAGCATTAAGGTGGAAAATAAGCGGACGCCGATGTGTTCACAAATAAGATGTTGACGGCCAACAATAAGGTTTCTTCGCTAAACAACGTCATTATTGATCTACTTTTGTCAAATTGTACGGGAATATTGAAATGGAATTTAGATCAATTACGAATGCATGTACCACATCATTGGCGGGTTTAGGCTCCCCCGCGGAAGCCACATCCCCCTCTTGAGTTTCTTGAGTTTTTTCGGCAAAACTGGCAAATCTAGGTTCGCAGTCCAATCCCATCCTACCGAAAATCCTGAATCCACCACTGCACTGCACATGATTCACCTTTCAGACATTGGAAACGTAACTAACTAACCTTGTGGCAGCCCTTCTGACACAAATGTCCTCCGCCGCAGTTCAACTCCTTCTTGCACGGCATACCACAGGAAATGTCCGTCAAATGGCAAGCGATGTTACGTCTCCGCTACAAAAAAAAACATGAGCCTTTCATGAGTAAAAACCACTTAGTTTTTCTTCCGTTATTTAAATGCACCAGGAGATAACAGCTCAACGGATTTTTCCGCACGAATTCAAATTTCAATGAATTTTGTATCTTACTTGAAAATTCACACAAACATAAGGGAATTTATTGGTTAATTACCATTAAAACACTGCATTTTGCATCAAAAATAGAAAATTCTATCACCTCATGTCTGCCCATGCACCACTTTTCAGTAAGTTCGGTGCAAGGTGGACAGGTCTCCTCGCTGTGGCACGTGTGTCGCACGGTGTGTTCGCAGGAGTGTGAGCGCGTGCAGACTTGGTGACACTCGGGAGGCCGAGCGCCGCACGGAACGGGAGGGTACAACACTTCCAATCCACAGTAACACCGCAGCTCCTCAAAACCTACCACAAGAAAGTCACATCACAACCAGGATTCTTTTTTATGTCCTTTTGAAACGACAATTTTTGAACATTTTCAATGTCATAGAGCACGTCATCTAATTCAAAACGAAGTGGAAAATTATCCGCAGCAGTCAATGTGGTAAAGACAAGTCATAAACAAGAAAGTCCTGCGTGAACGCAAGAGGCATACCGCCCGCCGCGTAGCTGACCTATTCCGGATGGGGGGGTACCCCAGTCCTGGCCGGGGGGGGGGGTGGGTACCTGGGGTACCCCCTGTTGACGGACAGACGCCTGTGAAAACATTACCTTCCCCATTCCTTCGGAATGCGGGCGGTAACTATGCAACAGCCCTTGATTTGACGGTCACCATTTTATGAAGCAACCAGTTATTCTTACATTACATTCACTGGAAATATGACACTAGTTTTATTGCCAAGCACCTTTCCCAAGCAGTCACCTAGATTTGATGATGGTCGTACATTCGAAGTTCTACTCCTACTACTTACTGACATGCCAACAAACTGGGCAGTTTCCACGGTGACACGGTTCTTCACAGCGGTGCGATCCACAAGTCAGACGCTTCCCACAGATTAGATCACACTGGTGCTCTTGATCCTTTAATAAATAAGGTTTAGTGAATTGTAGTGTGTTACAAATGCTTAGAGTACACCGAAAAAATATCAGAGCCGTGTCTCTGAGAAATCGGTTTTGAATCAATTTTAATGATTTAATGATAATTAAATTAAATTAATAGAAAGGCAATAAACATAAGAACAGTGCAGATCAGTGCAAATAAGACCGGAAAAATTTCGAATGTTTCCATACAAAACTGTTAATATTAACGGTCGAAATAACTAAATACAAAACTCTTTAAGTCGTAAAATGCAAACTTACCACACAACAGGTTTTGCCACACTTGTGCAAGCTGCAAGTTCTTCTCTTGTTACATCTTTTGTCGCACGTAAATGGGTTGGTTTCTAAAAATACATTAAGTTGTATGCACGAATAGTGGATTGCAAAGTCCATTGCACATTAACATATTGTGTCCTATTTCTCACAAAAGTTAAACACTATTAGTAATGTAACTTTGTCCAAGAAAAATAAAATAAAATTCATAGTGAATGACAATTTGGAATTAAACATACCATTGTATTTGGTGAGTGTTTCACATGGCAGGTTTCGTGTGATGGCGCCACATCGACACGTGACGTTTGTGTGTCCGTCACAGACGCCACATTCTCCCTCGTGACACGTGCCTGAACATTTGTGATGGTCATCTACAATTCAGCAAGAAAATAAACATGATCATTGACGTTGTTTTGTCTACTACGTACACAGGTGATGTCGTCTTCAGGTAATTTATCATTTCATATGATGTGCAGAGTCTTTTACATTGGAACGTTAAGACACCAAAAATTACTCTTCCTAATTAATCAGCACGAGTGCCACTCGGAACTATGGTACAAATCTTTCTAGTTTATGAAACAAATTATAGCAGCAATAAGCTTGTGTATTTGTCCAAATCTGCAAATTCACAAGAGAATAACAGGTACCAAAACGCCTGTAAAGTCAACACACCTTCCGGACCACATGGTAAGTCTTTTCCACATACATTGGCACATGTTTGCACATGATCCAGACAACTCTCACGCTTCCCATTAGTCAACTCAACTAATAAGGTCTTCTCACAAGGGCAGTGATCGACAGCTGACGGGAGGAGCTTGCATGACTCGCACGCACCAGGGTGACAATTAGATTGGCACTTGTGGTTGGTGCATTCAAGTGTTCTGGAAAAAAGATTTTCAAATCAAATTGATGATCAATCTGCAGACCATGTACAACATAATTTTGGAATATAATTGGCAAAATTGATGGTACTACGTGACGTACTTATCACAGATTTGATCACATGTAAATTGCATATTGAACGACTCAGCAGTTCCACACACAACGTCGCGTCCCTGCTTTCCACAATAGCATTCTGAAACGTAGAATATTTGTGTCTGTAAACGAAGACATCGAATTTTACAGGAGTACCAGAAACATAACTATAATTTTCCAAACGCTGAAATTAGTGGCCTCTAAAAGACCATTACAGTTACAATGGAAACTATGTTCGGTGTTACTCAGTTGACATCTGAGGGTGAGGCAAGAAATTCTGTGTAATCCGTTGAGACTGTTACCTTGGTGAATTTCTTCCTCGCACGGTGAACAGGATCCTGGGTGACACACCTGTTTACAACTGTGCTTCCCACAATTCAACACCTTGTCACAAACCTCCGAGCACTTCACTGTTGACGCCTGGTTACATTTCAGGGTTTGCCTGTCAAAAATTTACAAAACATATTTTAGTGGTACTATTTTGGCATCCGGGATACATTCCCACACAGCTTCCATGTAAGTAGTGGTGTTTAGTTGTGGGAATAAGGTTAATGTGGGTAAAAGCTCTAACCCTCCAAAACTTAATTTTTAATAAAAGTGGTAGACTTGAGAAATTTACTTCACTCAAGGTGATTACCGCAATGGTCTCTTCATACTGACCGAGATCTACACCGAGACAGAGAAAGTACAAATGCATTCCTCAGGGCTGCAACTTTTCATATGTTGAAACCCATTTAAAATTTCGTTGACTTCTCGATGCACGCTTTGGTAACGGTCAGTATGTAGTAACGGTCTGGTAAACTAGTATTCTGTGGTATTACCTACCTGGTTTTTCCACAATCACATCTCCTGGTTACCGTTGCTAAGCAAGGAGGACATGGTCCTGGGTGGCACAAGCTGAAATTCATAATGCGTATCGTTTTCAGCGCAAATTAAATTTTAAATTCAACACAGAAGTAAAGCAACGCACTTCTTGGTCGCAATAAGATAAGCTTACATGTTGCATGGATGAGCACAGTCATTACCACGTGACTTCTGACACAGCTCTGCACAGGAATGTGGTATCTCATGACGACTAAATAGAGGATCTTTCACTTTTCCTGCAATGCATACGTAAAATTCAAGCACATCGCAGTCATTGATGCAACAGATACAGATCAAATAATAGTAGCAATTCGCATAAAAATTGCAATCAATGGTGAAAATAGTATATTGCTACCAATGGATGCAAATGCTTCACAAGAAAAAGAAATATACTTGAGAAAATTCTTAGCTTATGAACGCAGTTCTGATAAAACAGGGGTAAACACAACCTTGACTTAAATAAAACAAGCACTGATTCCAGAAATGAAACTCACCACAGAAGCACCTGTAGATACTAGGATATCGTTGTGCAACATGTTGGCATCCAGGACATCTCCATCCTCCTACAGACCCTGTTTCAACGGTACAAACGGATAGATTACCAAAACAATGTGAAGTGATCAATCAATCTTAAGGCGAATGAGAAATGATCTCTTTTCTAGATCACTTACAATTCTGTTCCAAGCAAAACCGTTTAAAAGAACCTCCACTGCAATTTTTTTCCACAAATAAAAGGTTCCTTTGATACTATTTCTATCTATGAAACTCTTGGTTTACCATGAATGTTCGAAAAATATTTACCATCACGATTTTCTACAGCAGCTGCTGGTGATTTTGCCCACTTTTTAACGCATCTCAGGTGAAAAACATTGTAACAGTTGCTGCAGCTCCAAACAGCCGCTTCACAACGAATATTTTCACAACACACCATGCACTCGTAGGAAGCAGTGCGTAGTTGTTCAATCAATGTGCCTGCAAAGAACGGTAATTTCAGCATTACTCACACAGCTCTAAAGGAGAAATCACAACAAACTAACGTTATGCATATCATAAACGAGAAGGTAATCTTCAAGTATACAGCTTAGTCCCCTGCAAGGTTCCGGAAACTCCCCCCCCCCCCCCCCCGCTCAGCCCGTCAACTCCCAAAATGATACTTGGCGACCATATGTCTACCACGGGGGCAAGCCAACTGTGGGTTTTACAGGGATTTCCGTGTGAATCACAGTTAGTTTCATGACCAATGCCGTGACGTCAAAGCATATTTACTTCAACAATTTCATTGCGTTTTTACAAAACGACCGATGCCAAGACCTTCACGACTGTCTTCCCTCTTCCCGTCACGTTGACACAGGATTCGTTTGTACACTGACCACACCTACTCCCACAGGATGGCCCCTAAATCCGCCAATGCTGTTGTCTATCCTGACCACCCCTCCCAACAGGGCGATTTTATTGTTAATTTTAACAATCAGGATAAATTAGTCCATCAGCATCGATTCAACAGACAATGAATAGTCCACCTTTGGTTTTGTACTTACCTCTTTGAGTTTCACTGTTTTCCCTTTCCAGCTCTACACGCCCGCGACTTCTGGGTGGCTGGCCTCGATCATCCCTTCTGTCCCTGTTGTACGTGCTCCTGTTCGGTTGGCCCCTTCCTCTTGTCTGACCCCGAAACTTCACATTTTGAACTTGCTGCCTCCCACTACAAGCAACAAGGAGAAATGCGAAATCTGTTTCTGCAATCATCTCAAAAGGTATATCATTTCTTTTGTCATGTATGTCTATTTTAGCATAGGGATAATTTCAATACTACTTTTCTGCGTGAAAAAAAACCATAATTGCTTTATGCTGACCTTCTTGTTGTATTTTCGGTGGTCTCTTCTGCTGGCGGGGGTTCATTGTCATCTTCATCACTTCCAGGAAGCTGTCGTCGTTTATGATTGGCTGCCATCTTCTGCCGCGCCTCTCGTTGAGCAAATTTCATATCCCCACGTTCATTCCTGGAACTTTCTTTATCGACACTTTTATTCCCATTTTTGTCTGTTGGTTTATCATTGTAATTATTTCGCTGTCTATGAGTCCCTCTGCTATAAGACCTACCACCCCTATTGTTGTATCCCTTTCTAGTATTCGCTTTGTCAGGTGCTACAGATTCAGCAAAATTTTTCTCTTCCTCATCACCAGCGTAATGGTCTTTAGTTTCATCAAAATGTAACACTGGTTTATCTTCCCCAGCACCACCACGGGTACCTTCAGCACCTTGGGATACTGACGTGACTTCGTTGGCGTTGCTTTCCTCGGTGCTTGTAGTACTGTTGGCTAGATTTCCATCTAATGTTTCACTTGGAATTTGATTTTCATTAAAACGTTTGTGTCTTCCTTGACTCTGATAACCTCTGCCTCTACCTCCCCTGTAGCCCCTCCCACGACCTCTGGGTGGTGGACTCGACATCATGTCTCCTCCATAGCCGCCAGGCACCATTCCTTGATTTCCTGGATAGAATACCTGGCCTTGGTAGCCCTGATTGTAGTATGGTTGGTGAGGTTGTTGGTAGACCATATGTTGTGACACATGCATTTGATGCTGAAACTGGTGAGGGTTCACATACTGAGGTTGTTGATAATACACAGTTCCCATATGTTCTTGTCCCGGGTAGAACCCTTCTTGGTAATATTGCTCTTGTTGTTGAGAATGTCTGTAATTTCCGCTCATATTTCCTCCTATTGACGTTTCGACAGTCGATCTGTCGTGAAAGAGAAATAAATGAAAAATTAGATCTAGACTCTAGATCCAGAAGGAACAGTTGACATCCAACAGGGGCCTTACCTTTCCGCTCATCTGAACTTACACTAGACACTATCGTTTTTTACTTCATAATTATAATTTATTCAACCAAGTGGGTCCAGGGTCACGACATACATCTACTGACTGAACGATAAAAAGCCGATAAAATTATCACCGGTCATAACATCTGACACGTAATTTCTAGACAGTCTACTCACTCAAAAGTTGCCATATCTGAACCGCCATTTTGAATTGTACTTACGGTATTTATAGTGTTAGGAATGATGAAATATCTCTCAAGATAGTGAAAACAATGAGTGATTGTGAAATACAGCTGCAAAGAGAGAAGTCCCTTTTTATCGCCCACTATGAAATCGAGGCAGAAATACATCCAGCGCATCTTGCGCAATAAGCGTAAATGGATTTGAACAAGAGAGCCATGGGCTTACGATCCAGCTTTTGTACAGTAAAATCCCCACTTAGATTAGGAACATTCTTCAAGTTTGTATTGTCTACATATATTTGTCTATCAAATGGAATTTGATAAGACTAGGTGGTCATGCCCATGGAATCGTATTACGTCATTTGATAGACCTGGTTGCAAGACGTTGGCTGCTTTATTCAAATTGTGAATCTCAGACTAATGTAATTCTCTGCGTAATCTGATTATGAATCTGAAGAAAGTGATGTTTCTCCACACCCTGAAGGAACATCACCAATTTCTGACTAAAACGGGGATATCACTAATTAATGATAAAAGATTTACAATAGAAGTCTATGGGTATTTCAGATTTCGAATGGTGCAGCCTCCTCTGGTGACCTTACAAAAGTAATTCTTCCAATAAAAATTGTATATTAGTGTTGTGATCCGAGACATGGCCATTTTTCAGGTTTTCAATTTAGAAGTAGGTTAAAAATGACAACAAGAAGCCCAAGGGCTTTATGGAGAGCTGTTGTGACCTAATTAGATATTTGATTTATTTTTTGTAAGTATTAAATTTATATTTGTTTCGATAAATGTTCAACTTCTATGGCTTTTACATAGCATCAGCCCCTCGCCTTAATATTATATAGATCTAAACTTAGGTCT
>JBCAUG010447890.1:0-15760 GCA_038406175.1 Haplosyllis leylae
TACTTCGATGATGTCCAAGTTTGAAATGATGAATATTTTCAGAATTGTTTCTTTATATAGTGCACCAAAGTCACCTCTCGTGCACGCGAGGTACACATGAGGTGAGTTTAGACAAAGTTATCATGCATGCACATGAGGTGCACACAAGGTGAGTTTAGAGAAAGGTGCCCACGCGAGGTGATGCAAGGTGTCTTTGGTGGTGGAGGGGACAAGTTGAAATAACACCCCAAAACTCACTTTGCATACACCTCGTGTCCACACAAGGTGACTTTGGGTTCAATGAGATGTTACTTTGATGATGTCCAAGTTGGAAATGATGAAATTTTGTACGCGAGGTGCCTTTTGTATGTGAGGTGCCTTTTGTACGCGAGGTACGAGTCACCTAGTGAATTTTTGTGTTCACTCCTTGATATTTCTAATTAGCTTCCAAGGGGGCATGGTGTGGACTAATAGACAGGAAAGAAGAAATGTTATTTTTGGAATCATATTTCAAGTATGAAAACTTTGTGTGGGAATGACAACATAGTGGCAGTTGCGGAAGACTGAGCTTCATTGCAATTGCCTTGGTTTTTTTCGCAAATCATGACGGAGGGCCTCCATTACAAAATTCAGAAAGGACAATTATGGTTCTTTTGATTTAGCAACAGGACATTTTGTATATATTTAACTTTAAATAATTTTTTCATACGCTGGCAGGTTGGCTAAGATTGTAACTGTGAAGGCAACTGCAATTACTGGCAGAGGGCCTTCTTCACAAAATTCACATTTGTGAATCCTTTGATTTTGAAACTGTAGAGTATTTTAGTTTCCTTTTGATAATTGTGTTATTCAATTCTGTGTGTGACAGGTTAGCTGATTGCAATTACACAAACCCCCATACCTATTTAATGCTACATGAAAGGCGCCATTATGTGGTTCTCATCAATTCAAATTTTAGTAAATTGCTTAATTGTCCTGTCTGATTAGAAAATATCGTGTGCATTTTCTTCACTCACAGTGTGGACAGAGAGACCAATTGAATTTAGGCTCAAACCTTGGCATGGAGCTGATCAGATCAGTAGAGGTTCCTTTCGTTCTTCTAAAGGAGCACGATGATGGCAGCATTGCACAGGGTATGGATGGACTATCTCAGTACTTCTGTTCAGCATAGACCTTCGTTCTTAACACTTCAGGGTGCAAAATTGAAATCCCAGCATTTCTTGCTTTGTTAAAAACATAACGCACAACAAACCGCACTGCTATTCCCTCACAAGTTCTTAACGTCATCTCGGCTTTATGCCCAGAATGTGTGTAAATAAATAGGCAACTTTGTACAAGCAAAACTTCCAAAAACTTATCTATTGTTCATGTTGCCATTCTCAGTTCAGTTTTACTTTGGAACTAGAATTGTGGGAAATGTCCTTAGATTTTCATCCAGTAGAAAGTAGAAAAATAAAAACCAATGTTAGGTCTTAATATCTCAAAGCATCTTTTTTATGTATGTCGTCACTACTTGTTGTTGTCCACTATTTTTGCAGTTACTTTGGTCTCCCAATGTTTATGCGCTTTTGTATTTACTCATCATTTTGTGACGCATTTAGATTTATCTACACTAACTATTTTTCTTATATCAAAAATCACTGGAACATCAAAGAAAGGAACCTTCATTGAAAAACTTTATTCTTGAAATGCACCCGCAAGTTGCTCTGTTCTCAAAGATAAAGTTCTTGCTGTGTCTCTTATTCGCTTCGTACTTTTTCTCTCTTAACTTCACACAGCCACACAATTAAAAATACCATGCGTGAATTTCTTGATCCATGTTGAAACATAGCTTCACAGGTGTCTCTTTGTTTCCTTCACCTGTACCACACCACCTTCATAACTACCTACATGTCGCATTTTATAACTCACCCATTTTCAACGGAATTATAGGATAAAATATTAACATTAAATGATCCTACCCGAGACCTGTATGTATTTATTGACATATTGTACTTTCTTGTGCTTTACACAGTGTCCATATTTCAGTTATCAATAAACATCGGGAAAACTGTGTGTTATAAAATGTTAATCCTCAAGTTAGATTAATGTATGCAACAAGTATTATTCCTATCAGATGAGGTAACATTCGTCTTTTCGCTGTTTTGTGTTAGATTGCGTGTAATAAACTAGAAACAGTCAAGCATGACTGAATGATATTGAAATATTTTCTGTGCCTCCCATTCACAGTTGTCTCTTTGGTTATGAATCCTGACTGATGATCAGTAGGTTGTGGGTTTGAATGCAGGTATTTTTGTTTTAGAAAAGAAAGGTCTAGTTAAATTCGTTGAATTTGATGAATTTTTTAAATTTTAAATTTTAACAAGCACTGCGTGTCTGTGAGCCCCTAATTCAATCAACCATGACTGGATCAATTAAGTGCAGCCAACTTCAATGACATAACAACATATCCGGGAGCACCTGGAAACACCCCGACAAGATGGCGGCCCCCACACCGCGTAAGGATTTTATATAGTGCAAATAGGATAAACTCAATTGGGACAAAAGAGGGAATTAGACACAGCCAATCAGTGTTCTGGTATGCTCCAACTTCATTCACTAATGGTGTTAAGCAAGGGATTCAATTGACCTGGTTGCGTGGCATTTTGGTGTGGTAACTCTGTAGAATTACTCTAATGTGGATTGTGTGGCTTTTGCATTCAGGGAATTTGTATCGAATGAGATAAATTTAAACCAACCAAAGTTTCTTTTACATAGAATAACAGTTGGAGAAATACGCCCATTGACGCAATGTTATTTTAGGAATCATAAAAGCTCATTATAATATTGTGAAAACTAGGCCATCTAATGTTAATTGTGGGAATGTCAATGCAATTGCAATGGAGCCCACTCATGTGTGACCGGTACAAAGGCGCCATCATCGCGAATTTATGATTCTTTTCATTTCTTCTTCTGGTTAATAAAAATGTTTCTGCTAGACAACAGCGGAAACGTTTCATACCAAGTATATTATTTTCGTTTGCCAATTCCATTCACCTCGAATCAACTGTTTTAATACGTTTGATTTCCTAACCTGAAACGCCTCACTATTGCTAAGTCCAATCGAATAAAATGATCAACGGGTATGCGGAATAGGAAATCCTTTGTAAGATAATGTAAAACCTCTCGTGAGTTCAATGTTACGAGATTACATGTTTTTCTTCTTCAGGTGAGTAATTAGACAATGCAGGTAATAGGTTCTTTGTTCTTCATTATTATTTAGATCTAGTTAATTGAAGGTTATGGGACGGTCCATCTGTGGAAGTACTTGACGTTAATGGTACTATTATTATTATTATTATGCAACCCGACACATGACATCAATCAGGGAATGTTAGCACAAAAGGTCAGTGCATGTTATGTGGTGTCATTGTTTGCAGTTCGGGTATCAACATTGGGATGCTATACTAACAGCGGCAATAGTAAAAGTCATATATACACAGTTAAATAGTTTTTAATGTCTATCCGCAAGGATGGTACATGTGTCCTTATTATGCATGGATGAGACACATTTCGTTGACAATCACCTCACTTCCCTTTCCTCATCTCTAGTTTCAACCAAGACAGGAAATGTTAAATTGGAACGGGAGAACTCTTTCACCAGGAAGATGTAAATTTTAATGCAAAATAGACAATACATGGCGATTTCCACACTCCAGAACGAACAATTGAAATCCATTTAATTCATATGACTGGTCTTTTGTATTTCACACACTAACCATCATAAAACGAAATCCGTTTCAAAGTTCAAAAATGTTGAAACTCGAAGCATTTGGTTCCAAAATGTGCGTGTATTAACTTGTCAGAAAGCAATTAGAGAGCTTGTGAATCTGAATTTCAGGATCCAGCCTCTAGCACAATTCTAAACACTTTTTAAAGTCACCGAGAAAAGCATGTTCTTGGAGAACGTTTCATTTTGTAACTTTATTTTAATGTAAGAAAACGTCACGTTTGGTAGGCTATAAAAATAAAGAGAAAAGAAGAACGAATAGACTAATTGTTTTTACCTCATTTCGGCTTTTAAAGTTTGTTTTTCATGAGACAAAAGTATTCACCAGCGACCATAACTGATGTGAGGAATTTACTAAGTAGCCCAAGCGTTGAAGTGTACATCTATACATCTATTTAACCACAGAAATTTCTGTGAAAGCTTTGCCTTAAACAACGCGTGCATCTCGGCTAACGTGCCGCCAGTTAGACAAAAATACCTAATCAGATAAAGAATATCATGGGTGAAATATTTTCATGACTCATTGGAGTCAAATTGAATCCAGATAGAACTGAGTATTGGAAAACTCAAAAGTCTAATTTGTGTAGAGGGAACCTCTGGTAGCCATCTATGATTAGCTATCATATTGTCAACCATTTTAGATGGTACCAAAAATCACAAATGTTGTTATTTTTGGTAATGGAAATTATTCAAGATGGTCAATGATATCTTCAAGTAGAAGGTTTACTAAACTTAATTATATATGTTTGATTTTTGTTGCAAGTCACTGTAGTGAATAGTAGAGTCATCCCAGCTATTTATGCCACAATTACATTGGAGCCAAAGCGAAAGTGAAAGCGACATCACTTATGATGGATACTAGCTTTCCTAGTTGTGTGTTTAAATTGAGTGGCGGCAACAATCAAAGAAATTGTCGCTTTCACTTTTGCGTTCGAACCATGACTTTTTGTAATGGCTGCCCTCCAAATTGACTTACATGTTCAAGGTGAAGACCAATCCAAAATTATGTTTGGTTATTATTGTAAGTTTTTACATTAAACAGTAGAGTCATGGCAGCCATTTTGTGAATATCTGGTAATAGTTGCCATCCAAAATGGCCAACAACATGACAGCTGATCAAAGGTGGCCACCTAAGGCCATCCCCATTCAAACTGTGTTCTAATATTTGTTTCAATCTGACCTCTCATCGGTTCAATCTCATCTTATGTTTGGTAATATTTTTTATCTCATGTGGGAAATTTCTCAAAATATTGGGCCAAAACCATCCGCAAACCAGTAAGGTACTTTTACCAGTAACGAATAAATTGCAATGATGGCCAGACAGTTAAAAATACAAAATCAAAGCAAAACTTAATCACTTTCTGTAACCTCAATTGCTTCAAATTATGCAAGAACATCGTGGGTACTAGTAAGACAACATTGGGACAGATTGGTTAATTACTTGTAACGTGTAATTCAAGAATCACATAACCCAGTATCCTTGGTTCCATGGTTTAACTCCCACTGTCGCCCACACGACAGTGACCTTTCTAGGCTGTCAGCTTTGTCCTTCACATTGTGACGGTTGTTCCACATCCTCTTGCTTATATTTGAAAAATCCTTTAAGATTCTCTCCATTTTAAAACAAGTAGTGTAAACTGACATATTAATGGAGAATTCGCAAATCTGCCACACCTCACGAGCCTATTAATATTGACCGGGCATGATTGACACCGGTGGTGGATCCAGGATGTCCCAGACGGGGGGCCCCAAACTCCAAGGTGGGGGGTGCCAACCTATTATTTGGCCAAATGTTTCCTGAAAACTGCATGAGAATGAAAGAATTTGGACCAAGAGGTGGGTGTGCGTCCGTGGTGATCCACCAATGAACACAACTTCTTAATCAGTCAGAATTTATTTTGCCGTGGATCAAAGATGAGGCGTTTGAAATAAATAACATTTAATCCGCAGATTAGTCGGAGTACAAGTATTATAATTACTCAGTGTGGGATGTGTGCAATCACAGTTATATCTCCCCAGATACCTGAGGTATATGCTTAATTAGCCTAATTCGGAGGTTCTATTAACGTTAGACACGCCGCTTTTCAGGAAATAATCTCCATGAATCTGTAAACAAAGCTGTAATTACAAGTTAACAGAATAATTTTAACTTAAAAACAGAAGATATGTTTCTTTTAATTGAGAGACATTCTGCCACATGAGGTGTATTTCACTCTCTCCACTCTTCATTCCTCCTACTCTAACGACCCACTGTAACCCACTGTCAAATTTGCATAATTTCATTTCCCTTATTCTTCTTGAATATTTCATGAATACTTCAGGTCTCAAATTTCCAAAAAAAAGATGTCACCCATTTTTGGGGGATAAACGTTTTGCTGTGGCTGCCACTTTCGAAAGCAAAAACTATTTTTTTATTATTTCGGTAACTGGCTTTTCAAGTGACAATAGACAAAACAAAATTTGCCTTTCATTAGCTTCAGATGCATACGAAGCCTTCACAAAACTAATTATTTCCGTAATCAATTTATCTTCTGATATGGAATAAATTTCAGAAAAAGTATCAATCAAAGATATGAAAATGAAAATTGGATTTCTATCAAGTTTTTCAAATCTGTCATAGGAAACCTAATAAAAAGGTCTTGTTGTCTTACACTTTCTGACGAAACAAACTGTTAGACTTGATCCTTGAGGTCCACTGCTTGTAGATACATGTGGTTCAAATATTCAAGTATGTGGGACGAAAAGGCTTGGCTGCCATGAGGCCAGCAGGTATCACTCTTAAGGTGAATCTGAGGAGCCAATTACACACATGTAAGGTATGTAAGGGAGGTACCCACCCTGATTTTGAAACCTAGGGTAGACATCATTCTGTTCTTTCCTATGGCTCCCGCTAGCTCCACAAGGGAGGCCATATTGTGTCACAGATGTCCTCTGGAGATACAGAAATTTGTCACCAAAAGGGACAAGGCCATTGCATTTCGGATGTGTGAAAGGAATTGGTAATGCGCGGGAACCATTTTGAGCTGCCGTTCGGAGGCGCCTCGTTCTTATTTTGACGTCGGCGAATTATTCATTTCTGGATATGATTTCACTCTTTCAGCTTTTGAACATCTGAAACATTCTCCACAGTATTGAAATGACAAGTTAAGCTTTGACTTTAAATAACAAAGAAAGAGCCAATTGCCTTTTAACACTTCGGGAAAAAAAAAGAACTTGCAACACGTTTTGCATTCCTTTGATCTAACTACCATCACTTGATATTGTATTAAACAACTGGATGGTATTTACTGGTGGCTTTGATAAATTAAATAACATTTTTGCATTTTATATTGTTTATGTTTTAGTCTATAGACGCCCCAGACTGGCGTTTACAATTATATCGGCAGAGATGAGTGAAGTGTTTACCTTTGAAATAACAGCTAAGGGAACAAAAACAACTTTAACATTTCAACCGTGATTTTCACTGTTCACCATCACAGCAGTAAATACAATACATCACAGAATTTTAGTCCTTTACATAACATAAATGTCGGAAAAAGTTCCATCATACAGTAAAAATAAATTCATGTCAATCAGATCTACTACATCCTGGCGTATCATCTATTTTGATGCATATTTTTCTTGAAATAAAAGTTAAATGTGAAGAATTGTAAAATGTAAAATTTCAACAGGTTTGATTGGTTTTTTCGACTAAATAAAATTAGTAGCACGACACGAAAGAGTTCAGAGAAAAGTACTTATGAGGTCAATAATTTTTGCACATTGTTATGTTTGCATTGAAGTATACATACCTATCCTAAAGAGGAAATTAAAACGATTGAAATTTCATTAGAAATGAAATAAATGAAGAATACCACTTCAGGTCAGCACATTCAGTATTTAGCAGCCCAAACTTCTGATTCCACACCTAATTAATTTCTGCCCGAAGCTTTAAAATGATTCCAAATATTGATTGACATGTGGGATCTTGTAGTGGGATGTAACTTAGTAGATGCGTAGTGACTGAAAACTGACAACAGGGATAAAAGCTCATGTTCGAAATTATCAATGAAAAATGAAGCAAGTTCCTGCATGAATCATGTCAAAACTGATCATTGATTTCTTGATATCATTAGGCTTTGGACAACTCTCCTTCTTCTATTGTTAATTAGGCAAATGTGAACAGACACATAGTAAACACTATATCCTGCCAAGTCAATGGTTAATGCTACAAAAAGCACACAGTTAGGATAGAAGATGGTTAAGTGAGACTCCCCTGCGGGCTGTGAGGGCAAGTTATCTCTGAGCTACTAATGGACCTTCAATTTAGACAGTATTCACAGGTTGGATCCAAAATGCATTACTCCCTTCGCTTTGCATACGATTCGTCATTTTAATCAAAAATAACGATAAGCAATGTCTTTTATCTCGTCTCAGCTCACGTCTTTGGGTAAATACCAATACCATTTTCTTCGTGGTCATTCTACAAACAATGAAGAAGAAGATTCGTGGAATGAGTCGAAGAGCCAATCGTATTGAAACAGACACAGACTTCATTTCTAGGCAATGATCACAAATTTAGTTGGACAATCATCCACGCCGTCACTTCATTATCTATTCGCAAAAACCACAAAAATGTGTGGGACAACAAAGTCTTTTCTTCAATTGATAAGATGAATGGAGAAGTATTTCATAACACATCTGCCCTGTGTTTTTACTCTTTGCGCTGAGGTAATCCCTGCGGTCGAAACGAAAATCTCATGCTCCACCATCAAGGTAAATTTTTTACAGTTTCTTAAAATAAGATCACATAACCCTCAATACAAAGGTGATTGAACTGAACACTACTAGTGTACATTATTAACGCCTTGTTCTGGGATAATATAGTTTAACCCACTCTCTATTTCGTTTTACTCTATGGAGATTTATTGCCTATCTTGAAGCACTTCGGTGCGCATTTTATTCTTATTTGTCTATGAAAATAAATTAGTCCAAAGTTATCTTGCATTTAAGATGCATTATAACCATATAAGGTAATACAGTTACACTTGTTTGTGTTTTGCCCCACTCTATAAATCAAACCTACTGACAGCATTTCACACTGTATGATATTTATACATCTGCTATTTAACCCACTGGGTGACAACAAATGATTTATAACCTAAATATTTCATAAGTAAAGGAATCCATTATTCAAGCAATAGAACGGTACCTTCTGATTTTTCTCCTGAGAAATTTAGCTGAGTGATTTCTGTTCTTCAGTTTGAACAAGCTAAAATTCTATGTCCTGCACAAGTAACCTCAGGTCATGCAAACTCATGATGGACATTTCAACGTAACAGTGTAAGAAATAAGTAAAAATCATGGATAGAAACTAAGTTTAAAGTTAACCGTTTGTTTTTCCAACCTTTTGCTTTTCTCCAACAACTTCTAAATACATTTTAATATCCAAGATTCCCAAAGGGCACAAAATTATCAAGTTATCACACAAATGACACAAGAAATTCAACTTGTAAAATGTCGATTGTCTTTCTTTGGATGATGCAAATTCCCAGCTCAAACTTAGCAACTTTGGTGTAAAAGTATCTTATGTGTGGGAATGTCTTGTCTTGGGTTTAATCTCAGAGGTGAGGATAAATATTTAAACCGGCCTTCAGGTAGACCATTTCCATGCTTTTTACAGCCATTAGTAGCTTTGATTTGTCCCACTGAGGCACCAACCTACTTCAACTTAAAACCTCAACTTGAAAATACCTTGCGGCTTTCAATGCAGAGAAAATTTACTTTGTGCAACTTCGGAGAACAATTCAGATTGTTTTCGTTTCATTTGCGTGAAATATGATCTTTTGAATTCATTACCTTACAAGTAGATCAACAATAGTCCATTGAATGAAAGACGTTGAACAAAGTTGTTCATGTTTGTATTATTTTGGAAATTGCTCTCTGTTTCAGATAAAAATGTCCAGTCCTTTGACTCCAGAACTTTTGAAGAGATTAGAAATCCAGCAAAAATGATTTTTGTCTGGCACCATCAAACGAAACATATTTGTTTTTAATAAATTAAATGTGACAATATTTCTTTAATTCACGTTTTAAGAAGGCATCAAGGTGATCCAAATATGATTTTGGAGTATTTAAAATGGAATTTATAACTCATTTTTAGTCAAATTTAGTCAAAAATTTGGAATTTTTAGAATTCTCATTTCTCATCTTAATACAAAGTATGAAATTTCAGTTGTTGTCATTGACGCATTCTACGGACTAAATATTCTACAACTTAATACTGTTTTTCGGAAAATTAAAAAATATATGGAGTTGGCGCCCCGTGAAGCGACTCAACCAAAGGGAAATTGTGGATCCACCCCTGGGTGTGGCGAATTTTTGTCTTGGTGTAAGGTGCGCGCTTGGCGTACCTCTTTACGAGAGTAAAGAGTAGCAGTCGGTTTAACGTAAGCGTGTTTATTCTACCCTGGCCCTATTAGCAGTGCACTCTATATATAGGGGTATCTAACGGCCTCCTATTGGCCGGTATAGTATGGGCGAAGCCTTCCCTGTATGTGCTTAAGCACGTGTCGTACCCTGCATTGGTTTGGTCAATAAACCCGGCAACGTTAGACTTTTGGTAATCTACTGAATCCCACGTATTTCCCCGGTTGGCTTCCGAACATTAATTGCAAACTTGAACTTCAAAGAAATTCAATTTATAATTTAATTTTTTTTTGTGTTATATTTCATAACAGGAATTAGTCTATTAGTTATTAATGGTCTTCATGGTAGTTTTTATTTCGCATTTTAAAAATTGAAGAATCTATCGATTATGCTAAAGTTTAAGTATTGTTATTCCATGTTAATATGATTTAGATTTATATGGTTAAAATTTATATTATATATTATTATATCATTATATATTTATATTATATTAAAATTAATACCATATATGTCGTTCAAGTTTTCTCTCAATTTTAAAACCTTGTCATCGCTTCCATGAGATGTATTGTATGTATGAGATGTGTGCAGGATAAAAACTCTTCACGACCGTTTGTTCATAGACTCTTTGATGTATATTTTGTATGAAATTTAGCTAAATCCTTAAATAATGTAAGATTTGCTGCAGTGCTTACTAAGTTAATTTAATTGTATGTTACTTTCATTACATACCCTCTGGCAACATAAACTTGAAACTTTATCAAATTCAATTCATTTAGTCAATTATATGAAAGCCAACTTGAAAATGTTTTCACTTTCGTCATCTATGAAATAAATTGCTTTGCTGTTTTGTCGTATTTTCTTACTGCTCAATTAAAACTGTTTTGTGGATGTACATTTACTACATAATAAAATTGAATTGTAAAAACAACCAGAAAAGTAATGAGTAGTTTATTTTGCTTATTGTAATTTTATAGTTAAAAGTCAATGAAGAGAGCAAGAAAATAATTTACTTACCAATTATATAGATATTCCTGTTTGATGTTATTCCTCTCGCACGTCCCATAATGTTCTGAAACTTGTCGCGAAGTACCTCAACGTCAAAGCAGTGCGAAAAAATAACAACGGAGCGACGGGGGAGGAAGAGCGCTCACTCGCACTCGGCTAGCACTCTATCCGCGACAAAGCTCTCTTATTTCGATTGCAGCACGTCATAAAGGTAATTAAATATGTCCAATCCATTGTCTCTCAAGTCAAGTGCAAATGTAGCATTCACGACTGGAATAAATGCGTTGGTTGGTTCCTCTCAGAGGTTTCGTCCGGGAATGGTTGGAACACCTCTGGAATTAAACGCTTCTGACGGCACAAAGTTTGGACGCATTGTGCTTACGTGAGTGTGTAGTGGTAGTAGAAGACAAGAATAAGGATGACATGTGATAAGTAGTAAAGCTGGATACAGTATGCAGTTAGAAGAAGTTACTCATGTGTGCACAGTCTATGAAAATGCCATTCATTAGCCGAATGAAGACAAGATTCATTCAAGAGCATGAACATAAACATATGTAAATACATTTATCTTAAAAGAAAATCTTGCTATTGTCTCCAAATATTGATCCAATGTCCAAATAATTATAAGGTCAATATTTCCATATTTGTGATCCGAGAAAAGGACACAATTAAAAGCAGTCCATTTATTTCAGAAAGTAATTCATGATCAAACTTCTGATCAGTTGATTTATCTGACGGAACCGGGACAGAGACAGGGACCTGGGACAGGGACAGGGGTGTAATGTTCACATTGCACAGGGTCTGGGACCGGAAATGAGAATAGTGTACTAATGTGCTAGTGTATTATTTGGGAAAAGTCTAGAAGCCCTACAAAATGTGGAATTACTGTGTCACATTTATTTTCAACGCAGCCATCTACAGAGACGAAAGTCGAAGTTATTTGATACTTAAATCTCAGAAATTTAACACTGCAAACATAAAGAATGAACATAACGATGCGCTGACAAAGAAACTTCTTCAAAATTCCAGACGTAGCAAGAGATAAAAGTAGGAGCAACTTATTAAAAGTATCTTTAAATGAATACTTCTGTGTATCTGACAAGGAAATAAAAAGTAGAATTCCATGTAGGCCTTTGGGAACATATATCTCTTGTCTTTAAGGCCAGCTGCTTATGGAGCTGCTTACTTACTTTTCTTGTTTTACTGAATGAGCTCATTTTCTATGTGAATGTTTCTAAAAAGGCACTACATAGCATTTATATATAACATTGCAGCAATTCTAATTTGACACGAAAACTATTTCAAAGTTGGGATATGCAACCAACTTTCTCTCAAAACTTAATTACATTCATATCATCCAATCTATTGTTGACTGACCTTTTACGCAAAGTTATCGCAGTTTCCTTTGCTCTCATGGTAGTTTAAATAAAACATGTATCAATTGACAAACTTTAAGCTGAAGTTGTGAGGCATGTAATGAATTATTCACGTTTAGAAAATTTTCTACGACAAAACCACAAACGTGAAATTTAATTCACCAAAGAATTTCTCTTTACTTCTCACTAAGTCTTGATTGTGATTACGGAGACGGGATTTACGGTGCAGAACTCAGAAGTAATCTTGCAAATTTCGAAAAAAAACCTGAAGGTTACAGAAATAAATTTCAGACTATGGGGTCTTTGTATACTTTACACTACCATAATTTCAAACGTCACTTTCTAATATTGCCAAATATTTCTCTCTAAGACAATCGGGAACCACAACGGAATATGTTGTTTAATGTTAAAGTAGACTCAAGGGAAAACAGAGAAAAGGAACATTTGATCCCATGCCTCTGCGTGGATCTGCACTTAACCGTAATCTGTAAGCCGGGAAAGACTCTATTCAGTTTCAACGTGAAACAAAGCATTATGTGGGATAAACCAGGCGGAGGTGTGAGACTAAGGGTGTCAGTTGGAAACGGGTGCGAATTGTTGTTCAACAAATCAGGAAAAGTTAGGAAATATAGATTTAAGTTTCATTAGATTGCATCATAAATAGTTGGTGAAAGCAAGCTTGTCCACAAATGATGCTTACCAACAAAAACTACTGGTCAAATAACGTTTCCACTTTTGATTAGATTAGGGTTATGGTTTAGAGATTTCTTTCTGAGCTATTTGTCAGACAAAATAATTACTATCTGGTTAACTTGACTAAAACTGGAACTAAACCCTTGTCAATACATTGAATGATGTGTTAAAAATTCAGTTGATTTTCAAGGCCGCTCTGCTCAGGCAATTGTCTGGTTTCATTATCCCTGCAACAACTGCAAGTCTGTGATACGTCAGCGACGCATAATGTAGATCTACGTGATTCGAGGTAATTTTTCTCCAGTATACAAGGCTATCATACCAAAAGTGCCCTCTTCCCAGTGATTTAGTACTGAATCTGTCCGCAAACCGTCTGGTGTATCTCAATGAGATACCAAAGACATGAACTCGAACTGTTTCACGCTGACATCCCTAACGTGGGGAGGGAAACGAGGAGACACGAGAGATGAGGCTGTCAGCTTCACTTTGATCTGATTCAGCTTTAAGAATAAAAGCTGCAAGTCATTAGAACTAAGTTAAGGTGGGCCATTACATAAAGTTGTAAGTCATTGGAACTATGTTAAGGTGGGCCATTACACAAAGCTGTAAGTTATGAGAACTTTGTTAAGGTGGCGCATTACTTAAAGCTGTGAACTGTATCTTTGAGTAGTTTTCCATGAACACATATCAGTATCTTTTAAGTTATCTTTCAATTTAAGTGAAGAAAGTAGTTTTCCATGAACATATCTCAATATCTTTAAAGGTACATTGGAAACTAAGTTAAAAAATTCTTTCAAGTGAGAAAAATTACAGAAATAAACTTTTGTAGACTGTACATAAAAGTTGTGCAGTGTGGACTTCAAATTTCAATTTTTTATCATTTTTTTCAGTTTATACCTCTGTTACATTGAAATAAATTGTATTTTGCTAAACTTTGTTTTGAGCTTCCATGTGTCAAGTGATATTAGAATTTGAGAAGCATGATTCCCGTATGAACATGTCTTTAACAAGCCAAGCACGAAAGTACTGCTTTTGAACAAGATTGGAAAGAGTTGATTTCACGTATTTGCGCGGGAGTGAATGCTTCAAGCTCGAAATGAAAACGAAACAGGAATTGGAGTAAACATGGAGACACAATATCCAACCATCTCTCTGCTAAATTACACATCTGAGTAAATAATTGTAATGCACTTTCTATTTCGTCTTCTATTTACCGCAAATATGTGATGCAAGCTCCTTTTAGTAGCAACCATCTACTTGTGATAATTACTAAAATAACAACCATTAGTAACATGAACCGTTTTGTCAACAAACTCTGCTAATTGTTAATTACAGTAGGGTCTGGGCTGCTGGTCTATTTCAAAAGGGGATTTTCTGTGGTGTAAGTCCGTGGTTGATTCAGGATTCTTGAGGAGACACTAACTCCAGATGGGGGAGGGTGGTAGTAGCGAAAACACATATATTGTTCGCTCATTAATGAAAGGCCTCAGGACTCACTTGTCCCTGACAGGTTTCCTTCAATTTATTTCAACAGGTGAGTTGCTGATCCAAATTCATCAGATTTCTGGGGTTTTTTTTAAAGTAGATCTGAGAAATAATAACAACCGAGCAGAAAGTTTATCTTAATCAGCTGTTGATTCAGGGACGCTTCTGCATCCGTACCCAATTTTTCCAAAGTCAATCGGTTTTCGAGTAAAATTGGACAAATATTAAATTAAAGTCCAACAAAAATCTAATTTATTAATCAAATGTCGCCTTCATAATCTAGATTTATATGTTAGTCTCAGATTTATCCAATTTGCTCAATTATAGAATCTTTGGCTGAAAAAATGATATTTCTTTTTGTGTGTGTGAAGGATGTTCGTAATACGATTGGCAGCTGTCTCTGTCATCACACACAACACTGGCACCAAATTGGAAATGTGATAGACTGGCTGCGCAGCTTCTGGAGGTATCAAAGCATGTGAAGATTCACTTGAAATACATGTACCACACATTTTCAGGTAAATCTTCATCACCACGAAAAATTGTTTAGCTATATTTCTGCATAAGACACCAATGAACAACCGCACAACCCATCTGGCCAGCCAATCGAATTTTTACTTCTGAAGCTTTGCTTCAGAGAGTATTGTTTTGATACAGGGTTGCGATCATTCGACTGTTACCTAAAAAATCAGGCAGTGAAAGTTTCACATGCAGGTGGCTCGCACCCTTTGCAGCAACCTTTGCACCCCTTTGTACCCCTCGCACCCCTTGCACCCTTCACACCCCTTCGCACCCCAACCTTCTCACCCCTTGCACCCTTCGCACCCCTCACACCCTTCACACCCTTTGCACCCCAACCTTCTCACCCCTTGCACCCTTCGCACCCCTTCGCTTCAGATGTTATATTGGATCACTATTTATAGTATTTCTGGGATGCAAAGGGTGTGAGGGGTGCGAAGGTTGGTGCGAGGGGTGCGAAGGGGAGCAAAGCATATTGTATACTAGGTTTTAGGGTCCCCACCACCTGTGGCAACAAAAAGTTTGA